>VYZQ01064473.1:124218-144264 GCA_013400655.1 Mystacornis crossleyi | reverse complement strand
ACAGAAACAGGCTTGTAAGTGTGTGTTATTGCACAGTTTCCCTTTCTCGATCTCCACCACTGAGGTGGGAACTCCTGCACTGCAGGAGGAACATTTAAAGTACACACAGGAAGCTGCTATCATTGAAATGTATGACAAAAATAAATTTATGAACCATCACTACTCCTGTTCAGATGTGTGACAACATTTGTTCTCCACCCCATCTCAACTTCTCTTATCTAAATGTCAGTTGCAAACTCAATGTTCCTTTAAAAATGTAATCACCAGGTTCCAGACACTACTGAATTGTATTTTTTACTGTTATATCTAAAGGCATAAATCCTTTCAAATTTATGTCACCCAAATGAAATGTAACAAGCGATCTTCATGAACATGAACATAAACTTCATAGGGTCTCCAAGATTATTTCGTCGGTGCCTGATGTGAGAAAATTCATGCTTTTTTTTTTTCCTTTTTTCAAATGCTCCTTTCAATCAACTTGCCAACTTGACCATCAGCAGGGACATACTAACAACTATTTCGCCTACCCTTTTTCTGACATCTGTCTAACATATTGTCTTGAAATAATTATTGATATATAGAGAGTAGTGAGGTGTCTCTCTCTGGGTTTATCAGATGCTGTACTGATTTTCAAAGAGTCAGCATTGATGCTATGAAACCTCAAGTGAATTTAGAATTTTCCAGCTACCTCTTCTTGTTCAGATTCCTTCCCAGCAGTCTGTAATAAGACCATCTTCATCAATATTTAAATTAACCTCTTACCTAGCTGCAATGCCTGTCTGATTCTTAAAGGACCAGAACATTAGCGCATGTGATCTGGCTTTCTCTGCAGCCTACACAAAAACAGTCCCACACAAGGATACAACAATGCATGTAAGCCAAGACTCCACAAGAGAGACCTTTTAAGAACAAAACTGCATGTGTCACATTCTGAGCTACTTTCCTATATATACAACATATCTTGAGGATGGTAAACTCGACTGTCTGTACAAGAAGGACAGTACTAAATTACCAAAAGAAAATACACTGGTTTAGTTTCAGGTTTCCCAGGAGGAATAGTTTAAAGCCAGAAAAGACAGGAATCATTCTAAAATAATTTGTTTAAATGTCTCTTACCAGTATAACCAGAAATCACAGCAACATGGTGTGAGAAGATATGTCTTCTGTGATATCCACTCTTAGAAGGGCAAATGTCTCAAGGTAGACACAGGTTTTGGTTCATTCATACAGAATCCTCTTACTGCCCTGATCCCACACTCTTTCATTTCCTGCTCATCCTTAATGCTTGACTGCTCTTTTTCTGCCATCTTGATTTGGGAGGGACTGAAGGATGTCATAAGGCCCCTGAGGAGCGCTGTGCATGTGATGACTCACAGAAGCAAATTCATTGGGCAGACCACTGCAGTGAGTCCTGGAGAAGATCTGAATCAAACTCAAATCTACAGCTGGACCCAAAGCCAGTTCAAACAGTTCTGTGTTCCCAAACCAGCACTGAAACAGAGAGATCCTATCTTATTGGGACATCTTTTTGGAACCCAAAAATTTCTTTCACTATGAGTTCAAATTAGTTAGCTGCAAACTAATTTGCCCCAGCTCAAATCAGCTTTGTTTCTATGCAGACTAGCCACAATTGCTCAAAGCAGGGTATTTTAACAGCCTAGAGAAGCTTTACTTACATGGTACTCTGAGAGAGTGCTGGCAGAATCTTTGATTTCTGATCTTCTGTGATGGAGAACTGTGTTACTGCATCAGCAATACCCTCCAAACACTCATTAGAACTCCCCAGCTTAAGCTTCCCCCCTCTAGTACCATGGACCTACCTGTCTGCCAATTAATGTGCACTTACCATATTATACTGACACACACACACACACACACACACATATACATATATATATATACATGCTTTATTAGGAGAGCAAAAAGCTTTAGTGTTACCACTTACAGATCTAATCCTTCCCATCTCCTCCACCTCAGCCCTGTGTCCATTTCCTGTTCTATACCGTATTGCTGGCATCTTTGTCTGCTGCAATGAAATACAGTGCCACAGTTTTTCTCCATTTCCTCCTTTCCAGGGCTAGACTTAGAAGTTTGGGAAAAACTACAGCACTGCACTGGGAAATATAAGTGGTATCCATTGTTCAGGAGAGGAACAGGAGCCCAGCATTGAAACTTTTTTCCTAGCTAAATCCCTCATTTGTGTATTTGCCCTTGTTAGGTGACCCTCTCTGCATTTCAGTGTTTTTGTTTCCACTATGAATCAGTTCAGCATTAGGGAGCTGATCAAGAAACAAAACTGAATCATAGCAACCTCGTTCACTGTTGAATCCACGCTAGAATTTAATCGAAAAAAGCATGCTAATCATGGACAATGATTTTCCTTGGCCATACAGCCCTGACTACAAGAGAATTGAGACGAGTTAATGGGCACACAGGCTGAAAAGAGACTTCAGAACTCACTCTCTAGTTCTTAAATTTTATATGGACTTACTATGATGTCACTCATCTTTACCTGTCTTCTCTTTTTGCCCTCCTTCCCTCTTACCCTGTTGCTCAGTCTCTCCATCCACACATTCACCAGCACTGCAATCCTCACCAATTTTCTGTATTAATCTTGCAAAACAGCACTGATCTCTGTGGAGGTTTCAAAGCTACAGGTTGGTGTTGTTATATCTGCTTACACCATGGGTGAATGTGGTCCCCATACAGTTCAATAGCAATTGTTCTGTAAGTTGAAGTCAACAGGTAGTTTTACCTCCATGAGCAAAATATCCTTGGAGCTCTGAGCTTGGACCTTGGGGTGCTGGATTTTCACTGCAACCGTTCTCCCATCCTGCAGTACTGCTTTGTGTACCTGGGCTAGTGATGCTGCTCCCAAGGGAGTGTCCTCAAAACTCATGAAGAGCTCTTTTATCTGCCGAGAGAAGAGAAAGAGGCATCAGCCTGGGGTAACAGAGGCTATTCTCAGGAAAGCGCTGCCCACAGGCCAGAGAGTTCCTGTGCCAAAGCTTGGCAGGCCTTTCATCTTTCTTCTGTCCCCTCCCTTAGTCTTTTCATTGTTTGGCCTCCAAGTGAAGCCTGCCAAACATGCAAGTGCCCTGGAGACACTCTACTTATGGAAACCTGCGGCAGAGCCCCAGTAGCACGTTTCATCTTGGACTTGAAGTGGCCAGGCAGTATGTGAGAGACTTCTCCAGGCTGCCCTGATAATGGGTTGGAGTGATTATGGTCAACATCCTGGGTGCAGAAGCCAACAGCTGTTCCTCTGCACGTATTTCTTTTGCAGATCTTTAATACCACCCACCATCACCCCTGAAACCTGACAGTGTGTATCCCTGTGCATTACAGCAGCAGCAGCCACTGTACTTGGTGAAAGCCAGCCCATGACTGAGAGCCGTGGTTAAGGGATGCATTCAGGGCAGGGGGACAAAAATTGCTGTTTCAACTTCAACAACTTGGCCTGAAAACATATTTAATGTGATGGACTTTGTCACACCTTCTGTAAAAGTAACCAGTGCCCTCAACTCAGAAAAAGCACCAAGCAGGGACAGCAAAGCACTTTGCAAGCAGGAGAGGAAATTATTAGAAGCTCTGGCTGAGAAATTCAGGGCTAGACTACAAGGAAAGCTGCAGATGAAGTTTACCAGGAGCAGGTCCTGGAAGCAAAATCCAAGGTAGACATGGGTGAGACAATGGGAGAGGGGCAAAGGCCCATCTGCCCTGCATAACACAGCACCCTGCTAGAGACCCTGAGTGCAGCACCAGGCAGTGCAGGCTCTGGAAACACTACGACCATGGCAGTGCGCTATCGGCCTGGCTGACGAGCCAGGCCCCTCCACACAGTCAGTCAGCTCACAGGAAGGGCCAACACAGATATGTGGCTTCAGGCATAGTTCATGTAATGCTAGTTGAGGATTTCTGCCCTGCTCTGTAGGGCAAGGTGAACATAAGATCTGAGGTTTCCAGAACTCAGCAAAGGGAACCTGTCCAACCCTTCTCGCGGGCTCAACTGATTTCGAGTGAGCAGTTGAGAAGCCTGTAATTTATGCAGTAACAAAAAAGAAAGAATGTCAGTGCATTTTTATAACCTGCTTTTTAAAAGGTAATTAAAGATGGGAGCTGCAGCAACCTAGCAATTAAATATGAATAAAGACCTTCTAAGCAAAGACTTCATGCAAAGCCTTAAACGAATACTCTTTTTGCTGAAAAGGAAGAAAAATACTACAAGGAGCAGCCTGTTCCCTCCTGCAGCTGCTAAGGAATGAGCCCCCTCCCATACCACCCTACCCCTTCTCTCCCAGCCCCTTCCACAGAAAACTACTGCTAGCAACAAACTGGAGCATTTGCAGTAATTAGATACCAACACAGACTCAGCTGCCTCCAGTAATTCACTAGGAAGCTGCATTTTATTTATTTAATTAATTCTCTTTGGTCCTAGCGGCAAAATCAATTAAGTAAAACAACTGCATTTAAAAACAACTAGTTATGTGGTTTTTAATTACAGTGGGTCCGTAATTCAAACCTATTGACATTTGTGTCTCAAGAGAAAATGTGTTCAAAACACAGGGACTTTTACCTTTATGTGCAGTTTATCTATTGCCTGAAGAGAGGATCTTTTAAGGGTAAAGATTTAAGGTGACCAAGAGCATGCCGAGCTGTAAGATTCCATAAGGAAGAAAAAAATGCAGAGAACTTGCCACATGAGGTCGAGCTGGGACTTTCTTCAACTTTTTCACTACCCCTTCATCCTCGTATCAGAGGGATACGAGGTGGTTACTAGTCTAGCTGTCATAAGACTGGGTAACATCCCCCAAAGGTTAAAACACAGAATTGGGAGTTCACTTGGCTTGAATCCAGTAAGGTACATTTATAGTAAGATCATATATAAATTGGATAAAATTCCATCTGCTCTGGATTTCAAAACCTCTTAATTGCATGCACTGTCAATCCAACCATTTTCACCAGTACTGAATGCATGCAGGGGAAAAAAAAAAGCTGCACATGTTCCCTCTGGCAGGAATAATATATACCTCATTATCGTGTGACTAAGTTTTCTAAAGAAACATAACTGAACAAAGCTGCATCTAGGAGTTATTTTGGATAGAAGAGTTTCATTTAAAAACTTGCTACTTAGGACATGAAAGTCAGGTTACCAGTCATGTCCCATAGAGCCTGCCCAGTGGCCCTACTGCAATTCCAGGGCAAATTTGCACACATTCACAGGCGGCAGGGAAGGACAGCAAGGCGAGGGACTGCAACAGGGACAGAAAATCGATGGCTACCCCAGGAGAAGAAGGGCAGAACATGCACAGGGGGAGGGAGCAGATCACAGCCAAGCCATTACATGAACAGGTGTGAGGCTGAGATAAAGCCGAAGCACAATTATGGCTGGGCTCCAGGACCCCCCACTTAGCAAATGACGCTCGTTCGTTATGGAATCATCTTTTCTCGGCTCGCTGGAGGTAGCTAATGCCTCTGCTGCAGGCTGTGTGTCCCAGACAGGCAAAAGCAAGCAAGAGGCGGTATGACATGGAAGCAGAGAAGACGTGAGCCAGGTTCCCACACTGCCTTCCAAGGGAAGGTGGCTGCATCTATTTTATGCAAGCAGGGAGTTCTTGGAACAGGCTGCGGGCTCTTACTGCTCACAAGCACCCTTAACAAAAACTGTCATTTCCAGGATGGATAATTAGCAAGCAAAGGCCTGGGACAGAGTCTTGGAGCCCATCTGACTTAAGGAACTCTAAAGTTTTTTCCAGGCTACAGCTGATCTCAAATGGCCTCATCAAATTCGCTGTTACCATCTGTAATGCTGGCAGGAGATGAAACAAGCAGAGTTTCCCAATAGGTTTAGTAAAGGTTTAAAAGGAACTTTAGGGCTGCTCTTTCAAAGGAACAGGACAGCCAGCTGCAGGTTTACAGCTGTACAGGTGAGCGGTGTCCCTGAACACAGTGGTTTCCCTCACTCCCCCTGCATAGCCAGGTCCCCATCGGGCACCTGCTCCACCAGCAAATGAATGTGCACTGTACTTCACTGGCTGGAAACACAGCCCTGACTGTTTAATTCTAAAGAATGGAGATCGTTTAATTTTAGATATGCAAAATCTTTTCATGATTGTTGGTATTAGTATTCACACCTCAGGGAACTGATGTAAAAGCTCTTACAGGATCTATCTACTAAGACACTTATTAGTATGTATTTGTGCTGAGGTTGCACCTAGAGACCACATTAAGCCTAGAGTGCCATGGTATGAGGTGTACAGCCACCACGGGCCCTGCACAAACTCCTGCCTTCCAGGAGTTCCCAGATGTCAGCTACAGGTTTCCTCACATGCTCAACTGCTTTCCCAAAGCACAGCTGCTCCTCCCGTCTGCAGCATATACCACCTTGATGCCACAATGTTGGCCATCAGGATGCCTCAGTATTTTTTGTGAATCCTGTCCTTAAACACTTAGGAAGATACTGGAAGTCAATTGGATTTAAGCTCCCAAATCCTGAGTCCTTTCTGAAAGTATTACCTTACATGACCTGCCTAGCATGTTCAGAGAAGTCTTTGACAGAGCTGGGATTTAACCCAGATATCCCAAGTTCCAGCCTGATATCTTAATCTCTAAACCATAAAAGTTAAATGTGCATGTCTTGCTGGCTAATTTCTTTTGAAATATATTCCCTCTTAATCTCAACCTTTTTATATCCATGTGCTGCAGCAAATGATGGGCAGCCTGGCTTCAACTTGCCCACTTCACAGAGAGGTATGTTCTCTTCCCTCTCCAGAAAGGCTGCTAGCACAGTACCCTGGAGCAGCACCCAAAGTCATGGAGCCCTTTCCCAGCCCAGCACTATAAAACATCATTCCGCATGAGATGTGGTGGCTCTGCTCTGCCATTGTGAAGAATGTTGGCCATGTTTCAGCAGTTTGTTCAAGACAAATTTAGAATGCAGTGAGATGCAGGATCACTAACAGAAGGTATCTCAACAGCCCAGCCCTGTTTAGCTTGCAGGCTGAACCCCACTGTCTTTCAGCCAACCGTGGCTACATTTGGAGACAGAGTGGTAAGCTCCAGGTTTTGGTCTGATCTGTACTGTCACCCTTACAGTCTTCAGAAGCTCTCCCAACAGACTGACCAGTCTCAATGACAGCAGGATGGACACTGGAGGAACTACTTCACCTGTTGCAAGCTGGGACTCCGTCACTGTTTGACAGCCTAGAAAGTTCCTGATAAACCCTGTAAGTTTCTGGGAATGCAAAGGGCACAGGGAACCACAAATGAAAGTAGCCCTGTGTCCAGGGTAAACCCTAAGCTCCACAAGTCTGTGGAGGAAGCGGACAGCAAGAAATGATTAAGGTAGGAAAATTTTGCACATTCCCTAATGCTGTGATTCTCCAAGCTAGAATTCCCTTGATAAGATGACTCAATTCATCTGTTTTTTCTGTAACTGATAGAGACAGTACTAAACAGTTGCCTCATGATCATGGCTCCATGGATGGCAATTTGCTAAGGTGAGCTCAGTCTGCAGGAGCTTTCTGAGAGCTACACAGGGATCATACTGTCTGCAGCCTCCCAGACAAGACAGTGCGGGGCAGTGTGATAACAGGATTCAGGAGCTTGCTGGAAAACAGATCAACATTGTATAACTCTGGGAAGAAACGTTGGGGAGCTGCAGCTGCCACCATAACACTAAGTAGTACAACATCCCCTCTATTTCAAGGAGCAGAATACCTGAAGAGACATTCAGTTCTATGTCTGTTACAGGATTACTAGGGCTTGCGCTTCCCAGAACTTCTGGAATTCACTTTATCAACGCTAGCACACTATTGCTCTCAGAAATCTGAAAGCTGTTCCTGGTTGAAGAAATGTGAACCTCATCCTAGGCTGGTTATCTTTCCAACACGATACACATAACGGCTCATGGTGCCAAGGACTCACTGATCCCTGCAAGTCTGCAGGACCAGAGTTCTAGGTGTGAGAAAAATGTTACCTTGGTGTAAAGCAATATACTTCTCAGACAGCAAGTGCGGGTTTTTTTCCATTGTCCCAGCCTTTCTATCCCCTCTATGGAAACAAAATGTCACAGTGTTGCTCTGAGAATTATTAAGACAGCAAAAACTGAAAGATTAGATTTATCACAGTAGACAGTGGATTATGAAGAATAATTCATCAAACGTCAGAACAAACAGCCCACAATTTATAGGCGGCTTTGTTGAGTCAGTGAAATCTGATTGGACTTCTCCCCACCTAACGAATGCCAAGCTTAATTGATGGTTCCTAAATGCATCTGTCAAGAACATGTATTTATTAATTCAGTATTTTTAATAATATTGCAGATATATACAGAATAGTGGTTTTCTTTTCAATGGATTTTCTGGTATTCATATTACATTTACACGTACGTGTGCATATATAGAGAGGCATACGCTGCATCCAAATGAATGTAGGTAAAGGTATGTGTGTATTCTCATGCACTGAAACAATTACCTATGGCTTATTACACAAAATCTCTGCACCTTTCAGTGCACAGGACAGCAAAGTAACGTGGCTCTTTTCAGGGGGAGATATGCAATAAGGTGCCTGCCTAGAATTTGGAAGAGCTGAGCTCTAACACTGTTTCTCCTTGATAACCTACGTGATGCTGGGCCACACCATGTCACAGCCCTCATGCTTGGATGAGCAGAATTACGGCTGTCAACACAGCTAGAAATCTGCCCTTGTCTGATTTATAAGGACCAAATTTTTAGCTTTGCTTTTAAAAACCTATCTGTGTAATACATATATAACAGTTATTATACACAGCCACAAACATGTCCCTTCACGTGCCAATGGTACGCACTTGTTCCTGGCCTGTCAATCACTGCTAACTTCGTTAATCACTGCTAACGTTGCACTACAATAGCACAAAACCAGGGCTGCCCATAAACCATCAGCCTTTCTTCTAGGAAAGGGCTGTGACACAGGTGGGGTGTGAAGTTAATTTTTGCGTGTTATTTCTACCTGGTACCACTTTGGTCCTCTGCAGCCCACTATCTGCTAAAACCCAGGGAATCTTCTCTGGGATCCTACCAATGGCATTTCCCAGTCACAAAGCCATTACTGTTACAGAAAATGAAATCTGCTAAAGGAAGGGTCCTTGATCCCCATCAGCCAGAGACCAACATTTGCTCACTCATTCACTGTCTGATACCTAGGATCCTGGCTATTTCCTGTTCTGCTCACCTGTGATCTTCTTTTCATTTTATCTCTTGGCTAGACAAGCAGTGGAAAAGCCTACATGAAACCACTCTTGTACACATCACATCCATCCACTGAGTTGTGCAGCAATAGTATCAGTCTACTTTACTTGCTATAGTACCTTTAATTATTACAGAGCCATACCTCGAGGAAAAGCACCTTTTATTCCATCCCTGAAGACCGCATAATAGTCTGTGCTCAGACACACTCATGGTAGCTTCATTCATTTTCCCGAGCAAGTCAGATCCTTAAGACAAGGCAGAGCTGTCTGAGACTATCACTCACCCCGGATCGAAACCTGGATCTCAGTGGTGACAGCTACAACAGGCAGTATGAGCAATGAGCAGACAGAGCTGATGTATGTCTCCTGAGACCCTGTGTGTGAGGTGGACCTCATCTCCCATCTCTCTAAAAGGTGAGCCATTTATCCATGGCTCCCACAAACAAATGACATTCAGTCTAACAAAAGCAAAGATTGTCATAGTCAGACTGGAACATAACTGGCTCAGGAACATCCTCCTGACTGGCACAATGAGACAAATATTTTTCACCAATTAAACTACTGGATGTCCTACTACCTTCCAGAGGCACAGGCTGCTAAGATTAACAGATCAGCTCAGCACCCAGAGATGCCTTCAACAGTTTGGAGCTGTACAGGTTTTCCACTAGCATTTCACCACAGCCTCTCCCATGCTTAGCTTCATTCAGCTGTTCTTTGTCCAAGTGCTGGTTTCACAAAGCACTCTGAAAGCAGAGGAACTGCACAATATATTTCTGATGTAAGGCAGATATCAAGCTAAATTTTAAGAAAGCAGAGTCCAGACATCATCTGCAGGGCTAGCACAACATCTTTGGTAGCATAAGCATAAAGATGAAACCAGAGAAAGGAAACAGCAAAGCTGGGATGTCTCCAAACAAGTTTCTAACCCATCCATGTGTGTGTGAGCATTTTTCCTGGTCAAACTACTCCATACAGGTACCTTTCCCCCACGTCTATAATCTCATAATCAGAATTAAATTCCAAGAAAATCTATTTCTCAAAAATGTCCATTACCAAGGGAAAGGTTTTGCTGTTGGAAGCTATGTCATAATTTTAAGCTGCAAGTCCAGCTCACTTCCCTGTGAAGAACATGGCAGGTGGAAGGACCTTGCATGACTGAATCAACTATTTCCTCAGAATTCCCAAGGGATAACAAAGTACCAGTCCCCCTAAAACTATGTGGACATTAAGAAAATGCTCATTTTATGTTTCCAGATGCAGTTAATCAGCACAATGACCTGTGGCCCATTCAGCATCTCACTTCTTTCCATCTCAGAATATAACATCTTGTGCAGCTAGTCATCTTCCTGATATCCTAAACCACTTCCACACCCCAGCTTGTCTGTGACTGGCCTCCAACAGCAGCCAGTGCTTCCTGATCCTAAATGTTACTAATGGTCAAGCAAGAGTCCACCAACAACCATGCTTATGTGGAAATGGAAGATTAAAAACGACAGTCTCTCTGTGCACAGTAAACAATGTCACTGTGCAGTCTATTTTGCATGACGTTAAGTATCTTATAGCCTATGCAAAATGCACAGCCAAGGTGTGTATATACAGATATAACCCTGTTTGCTTTCCATTCCATCATGCTGAAAAAGAAAATAGTGACCTGGGAGCTACTTATTCACTCCAACAGTGCAGGCTGTGGGGCAGATGCTTCCCTGCTCTTCCCTTGCACATACAAATGCTCGGTTTAATTTGCTCTTTTATCTTTCTTCCAGTTGAGCAATGCTTATTAAATCCACTCTTTTCTATCTGACTTTTTGGGGAAATACTACTTCCTCTGCATCTCTCCTGTCTGTGAGGATGGAGCCACACTTGTCAGCTGTTCAGACAGACTGGATCATTCAAGAGCACACAATGCCTCCACTCCAAGCCATCTTTTGTATTTTAATTGAAAGCATTCTTTCTCTTTCCTCCCCCTGCTAACAAAGGAGGGGCTCATTTGTTAGACCAGTGCACAGTGGAAGCACAGCAGATGACAACTTCTTGCTGCATCCCATCTGCCTAAAGGGGATTCTTATTCCATGGTTGAGGTAGAGCAGTAGTGGCCCCTTTCTATCAAGACCTTCAAGGCTTTCTATGTTCTCTGCAGCTCTTTAGCTCCCAAGCAACAGAGCTGAAAGTGCTAACATAGCAGGAACATCCCAGTAGCTCCTAAGGAAGGGAAGAGTCTCCTCAGGCTTCTGTTCTTTTAATGGCTGTGTTGGTATACCTGAGCAGCTTGCTTATCCCTTTCCCAGCTTTCTGGAGATGTTACACAAAGCTCTGCTCACAACCTCTACCCTCCCACCACTGCATCTGGATAATAGCTCACATAAAATTCCCACTTCCTTTCTGCTGACTTGTAGTTCTGGCTCTGTATTCTACAGCAGCCTGCTTCTAGCCAAACTACAATTTCAGCCTGTTTCTCAGTCATCTTCTTTCAGATAGTCGTATCTCTGTTCACATTCAACAAAGCTAAAGCACAGTTCCTAATCCTCTCACTCAAACCATTCCGTCTCCTTTCTCATTACAACAGAGAATGTCACCTACTTTCTGTCAAGAATGCCTGCAGCCTTCACCTTGTCATCAACAGTGACCTCGCTCCAGATCTCATTTCGAGGTCTGAATCTAGTACTAGACATCAAGTGCTAGTGCTCACAAATGAAAGGTGAAAACAAGCCAATTGTTGTCCCCCGTCCCCTCAAAGTTCCCATTTCTCTTGAGCCACACATGTAGTAAGATATGTGGAGGTCCCCAACACACAGAACCCCTTGACTGAATCCCTGAAGATATATTCCCAAATGACATATCACCCCTACAGATGCCAGCAGCCTGGTGCAAAGACAGAATATTTGTAAAGAACCATCAAATTATAGAACAGCTCTGGTTGGAAGGGGCCTCAAAAGATGGTCTGGCTTAACTTTTCATGGGAAAGGAGGCTTAGAAGAGATAATAACAACTTGAAAATCTCCAGTGACGGGGTCTCTACCACATCGCTGAGGAAGTTGTTGCCATGACTGGTAGTTCTCAGTGTAAAAAATTTCTTACCTCTATCAAGATGAAACCTCTCGAAATGCCACAGAGATGGGGCCAGTCGGCACAAATGCAAGGTTAGATTTAAGAAAACACCCAGAAGCAAATGAACTTCCAAGACCATTTTGACTCCAGGTATAAACACATCCCTACCATTTCCTGGCTGAAACCTGTATAGGAAGGGATCAAGGAGCCACAACAAACAAGCTCCATGTTAGCCAAGCAGAGGGAGGCTCAGAGAGGACCGCACAGATGCCCCAAGGGCCCTGCCAGCAGTAAGCCTGCACAACAGCAGCAGTCCTGTGAGAAACAACCAGCTGCCAGAGCCTGAGGATATATGAGGACCTTCAGGAACACACATCACCTGTGCCTCATCTTAAATGCCTCTGATTCAGCCTTGAAAGCCTGGGGGCTTCAAGAAGTGTATAAGACAAGGTGGGGGATGTGTATGAGCAGTTTTATGTGACTATACAGAGTGTGATGAGAGGATGTTTGGAAGAGGTCAGGTATAAGGATTTGGTCAGGAAGTGAAGCTGTACCAGGGCTTGAGCACAGAGTTGAAAAGGAAGCATGGGGCAGGGCATTTATGTACACAGCTTGCATGGAAATGGTAGGCAAAATCCATCCACAGAGAAGCAAATGAAGAATAGGATCAGGACAGTGTCTGTGTGCGTACAGAGACAGGGTATGCAGAAGGAGTGGAGGGTTCCTGCAGTGTGTATGCAGGACAGCACTGCATTTTGTTTTATAGAATCACAGAATGTTTTGGGTTGGAAGGGACCTTAAAGATCAACTAGTTCCAACCTCCCTGCCATGGGCAGGGACACCTTGCACTAAACCAGGTTGCTCAAAGCCCCATCCAGCCTGGCTTTAAACACTTCTAGGAATGGGGCAGTCACAATTTCTCTAGGCAGTCTGTTCCAGTACCTCGCTGCCTTCACAGAGAAGAATTTTTTTTCCTAATATCTAACTTAAACCTACCATCTTTCAGTTTCAAGCCATTCCCCCTTGTCCTATCACTACCATTCCCTTGTAAAAAGTCCCTCTCCAGCTCCCTTTTAGGTCCCCTTTAGGTACTGGAAGTGCCTACAACGCCTCCCCTGGTCCTCCTCTTCTCCAGGCTGAAAAAACCTCAACTCTCTCATCCTGAGTTCACAGGAGAGGTGTTCCAGCCCTCTGATGATCTTCATCACCTGGGACAAAGAGCAGGAATGACAGCATTGCACAATCCAGCAGTATGTCACAAGGGTGGACAGAGGCACATTAGAATGATAACATGCAGAGGGCAAAGCCCACTCCCATACAAATTCTGCTCAATTATATCCTTTCCTCTGGCTTTGGCTATAATTACATAAATGCAAGCGGGCCTGAAGTCTTACTGAAACACAACACTGCCCCAGATTAATAGAACCGGGAAGGAGGAGTAGGGATCTGAGATGGACCTGGAAGTACGTGCAGTCTGGCAGATGTGGGCAGCCCTGCCTGAATTGAACTGGTACCACGAAAGGGATATAAAAAGGTCACTATTTTAGAAGAATAATGCTTAAAAGGTAGTAAAGCTCTTCCAAAGATGTAAAGCTCATAAGCCAGTTACTGGTGCTAACTGTGCCTGGATGGGATACGGAAATACCAGCACACCTGGCAGACCAGTCAATGCAGAAGACACAGCTATTCCACAGTCCACACCACAAGAGATCAAGGAACAGGGACTCTTTAGAACCAGCAGTAAAATAACTTACAAAGAGGTCCAGATGGGGCCCTGAAGTTTTCATCCTTTGCAGGCAGAAATAAAAGGTACAGAGATCAAAAAAAGTCCCTCAAGAGAGACAACTGCACGACAAATTAAGTCCACAACTGACTTTGCCAATAGTGTCACTGGCACCATGCATCAGTACATCCCTAATGACCAGTCATACAAACCATGGAGCCCTGAGCTCTCCGCACCAATGCCAAGAGAAAAGTCCTGTATTAAGCCAGCCACATCCTGTCCTGTTTTCTTCTTGTCAATCTCTCTTCTGAATATCAACTTTTCCTTACTTCTCCTGACCATATTTCCCCTACTTTTCATGTGTCTGCTCTGATCTATCTGCTCCTTCTACAGTTCATTTATTATCTGTTTCTTCTTCCTCTTCCTCCCATGGTTTTTTCCTTGTCCCCAGATCTTCGTGTAGAGCTGCCAAACCCCTGCTTCACTGGTGTAACTCAGCTGATTTACTTTCCTTAAAGCAGTGTCTGCTCTCATGTAAATTACCCTCCAAACCCAGCCTGTGAAGCGGGCTTGTTCACTAAACCCTATGAATAGGAAAGTAGGCACAGCTGGCCTATTCATAATCAACATAAAAAATAGATTAGCACTTTACAGATTAAACATTATCGTTTCAATGGTTAACATAAATCAGCTACACTTACAGGCCTAGCATTGCCGCTGCCACTGCAGGGTGACAAGTACTGCAAAGAGAAGGGCTGACAGTCCAGGGTGCAGGGGCAAACAGCTTGAACCTAAGTTCTCCTCTGGCATCCCCAGTGTGTACTGCTAGAGATTGTTACCAGGAGAAAAGTGGGCTACGGAAACAAAGATACAGGGGTAATTTTGATTAATTCACATGCATTTCCAAGCAATCTAGCAACCCACTATTCTAAAGCCAGAATTCAACTGCCTTTCTTCCTTCCCTAGGGCTGATGCAGCTCAAAAACGGAGCAACAAAGTCAGCTTCTGGAATAGGAGCAGGACAGAAAGCCTCTCAATACTAACTGATATGTAGCTCTGTTTCCAACAGTTCAAAATATTTGGGCTTCTGTGGATGAAGAAAAGCAACTTGGTAGATTCCATCTATTCTAACCATCTCAAAAAACACCTCATTACAACCCAGGATTCACCTCACCAAAGAGAGGCCAAGTACTGACACCCACTTCAGACGTGTCCTGTGGAGAGCAAAGCCAGGAGAGAGTATCCTGGAGTGGTCAGGCTGCACTTTCTCCCTCATCAGGTACAAGATACCAAGCCACTGGAGACACTCAGTCCAACACACTGTAATCAGTGTGCTGTGGCTGTGTAGTCATTAGAGAGATAAGGCCCACAGAACCAGTCCAATCCACACCTTTCCATTCCTTCCTGCTCACGCACTGAGAACCAGCCAGTGTCTCAAATGTTTACCTTGGAGCAGACAATCTGTAATGCCCGAACTGGTTTTAGTGACTGCAAGGGACTGGCAAAGGCCTTGGCCAGGATAACCCATTAAGAACCAGCCTCACACCTCTTTCAAATAAAAAGGAAAACAAAAAATAGAAGAGGAAGAGATTAGGTTATTGGACAAAAGACAGACTGAGAGAGGAGGCATTGGCATATAGGTTTTCTTGGCAGCCACGGCAAAGACATTAGCAGTTTACAAAAGGCAAGGTGGGAAAGGTTACATGGAGAGACTTCTTTACTAGAACCCCTCTTAACAAGCCCTGATAATTTTAATTGCTCTAGCCTCCTTCTAGCCTTTCTTGATAAATGGGAATAGCAGTTAATAGACCTGAACCAATCAGCTACATCCAATAAGGTGCTTGAGAAAATTAGCTTTGTTCTCCACGCTCAACTGATACCACCTATTCATTCATTATCCAAAATGAGCTAACTAATGTAAATTTTCTACTAATAATTTGAAATTTGGAAGGATTGGTGCTGAACAGCCTTTTCCAAGAACTTGCCAATTTGAGACGCAGTGGTTATGTGAGCTTTGTAAGGGAGAAACTCATAGGTTTGCTTCACCTGAACTCTCCTGGCACAAGCAATAGGTCACATGAGTTTACTTCTTCAGTTGTCACAGACAGCTTCAGAGGTTTGGCTCTGAACCACACATTCTGCAAAACTAAATACTGCAAAGCTTACAGAAAATGAGTGCATATGTGCTTAATGTTCACAAACATAACACAAGAAAACTTCCTCAGGCTGGTCTGCCTACTAGGAACAAACACACTTTGCTCACTAATGGTATAAAGAACTTGGAGACCCCTTAGATCCCAATTTTTGCCTCAATTCTCAAAACATAAAAGCGTGTTGAGTATGTGGCTTCTCACAAGGAGAATTTCCAATGCTCCTAGCAGTTTTTTCACAGGGAAGAAAACTTGCAGGCAGAGTTGAAATGTTTTTTATGGCTCAGCATCCTTCCACAGAATCAAGAGCTATCTGTCAGACAGATCCCAGAAGTGCCATAAAACAAAGCTTATTAGATCACCATACATCTTAAAAATTCATTTAAATTCTATGTGTCTATTCTGTGTGTTAGAAAAATGCAGATATGTCAAGGTCAGGCCCTGTAACTCCTTATTTCATCTTACGTCATTTGTTTCATCTACAAATAACCTATTGCCGAAAGTTGCCTGACTCACTGCATCATGTTTTCATGTTTCCGATGGGTCAAGAGCCAAGTAACTGTGCAGACATAAAACTCTGAAAGAAATCAGGAGATAATAACTAGGCAGCATCAAGTAGGATATTAAAAGATCAGTGGGCAGGCAGATGACAGGATTCTCTGCTCCCTGAGAGAAACATGAGGCATAGTAAAACCAGCCTGTGTCAAGATCAGAGCATCAAGAATATCTCAGAGTATATCAGCAGTGGGCTTTCAAACAGAAGCCAGTCCCTCCACGTAGCAGCTCAATGTTTCTGCCCCTACACAGATCCTGCTGTGTCAGAAATGCCGGGAGATTGCTTAGTAAAGGAGATACACATCTGGGAAAAAAAGTCTCCAAGACTTTCTCCAAGACTCCTGAAAGAATAAGGACTATTAATTCCAGTTACAGACTGCAACTTCCAGTGATTGTTTGGAATTGGAAGGGTTACCCAAGTGCTGAGAAGTGTTTTCTGTCAACAGCTTGAGCATTGCTGTGCAGCACATCCACCATCTCTGCAGGATGCAGATACTGAATACAGCCCGACACAGCTGCCCGTGTGCACTGCCAGCCAAGATGTATTTGCAGCAGAGAAACACTTCCAGTGTAATCAAAACTCTGAGAAAACTGTACTGTAACACAACTTACTGTCTGCACAGACACTGAGCCAACAAATTCCATGCAGGTATGTCATACCCTAACTCCCAGGCATCTAAAGAATTCGTAAATTGAAGGAAAGTAATGTCACTAAGCATCCAGTTCAGAACTATTCCTTCCCAGGCCATTCCCCCTTGCATTTTCTGATCTGAAGTTTTTCTCTTCCTTGTAGAAGGCCCTCCAAACAATCCCTCAAAGCCACTGTCCAACTTCCTATACTGTAAATCTTACTAATTTGAAAGAAGTCAAAGAAGATTATCCTCTAATCTATACTCAAAACCTCCTCTCTCTTAGACAATTGGGCCCAGAATACCCAGGAAGAGGCTGCCATGAGCAGGACCCAGCCATCCTCTACCAGGAGCTCCGAGCGGAGAGAAAACCCATGGAAAGAGGCAGTACCCTCTTCCAAAGCTCCCCTTGCAGTAAGGACACCAGGCTGTCCTTGGCACGACAGTAAGGGTCACTAACACTGAAGCTTGCACACAGAGTGAGCAGGGACACAAGAAACAAAGCAAGGTTCACTACCTGAGCCACATAAAGCTCTGTTTGCTTTCCACATCTGCCCTTGGAGCAGCAGTTCTGGACACCTGCTTCCCACACAAGGGCTCATCGTAGAGGCAGCCACACTAGGATCTGCCAGTGACTGGGGCCTCTTCCCACAGACAGGGCAGGGCAAGCACAGCAGAGGCTGCAGCAGCAGCAGGACCTGCACAGGCAGCCACTTGTGCCTTTCAGTTGAGTAATGCAGGACCATTTGTTCTGGGTGACATTAATGCTATTCGCCATCCATCTCAGACTCTTTAAATTACCTTTTTATGGCCAAAATCCTTTTCATAATTGATAAAAATCTCTTTTTTATATCCAAGTTATTGAAAGAAATGTGAAGGTTTTTTATTCCTCATTACAGTTTTAATAAAAATGTGTTTTTTATTGACGTCTGCTTGGAAGCCCTGCCGGGTGTACTGAGCGAGACTCAGAGTGGTGGGAGAAGGGCCGTATCTTCCCGTCCCACTTTCCAGCTCCTCACACTGTCAGAGCAATGGCCACCACAGCTCAGCTTCCACTTTGGGGGGTAATGGAGGGTGGGTAACATCATGCAGAATGAGGAGATTTCCTGTGACCAGCAATACCCACAGCAGGCAAAAGAGGCTCTTGCTGACCTAGATCTGGTTGCCCCGAGTCCATTAGTGATGTATGCACAGTGATGGACTTCACAGATCAGCCTGGCACAGCATTGCTGGAGATGGTGTTTTAGGACAGAACCAGGTTCACAAGCTACAGGAGACCTGGGTGTTCAGCAAAGCCATTCTGTGTCAGCCCACAGCCCCAAGCAACCACGAGAGGGACTGTGCACTGTGCCACACATCAGTGCTTTTGGGCAGAGCACTCGACCACAAGGCTGCACAACACTGGAGGAAGCAGGCACATGTCCTGGAATCCTGGATGGGTTAGACAACACTGCCAGCCTGGGAAGAGGCTTTCTGGAGCCATAACAGAACTTGCAGCAACCTTCATTACGACATGCAGACCTTGTGATCTAGCACAGTAAATGAATCTTCTCTAGAAGACCATATGGACCTAGCTACAGAAAGTGGCTTGGGAATAACTTGGATGCTGTAGGACATGTAGTGTAATACCCAACAGCCTATGGAAGGCCTAGCTCCTCTCCCATAGGGCTGAGCATTGTTTGAATTGTTCTCCAAATCAGAAATAAGCATATGTCTCGCCAGAGCTTAAAATGCTAATCGACAAATTCCAGAAGGTCAGGAATCAAGAAGGTCGGATCCTTCTCCCTGTCACTATCACATGCCACACTATACCAAGAATTCATACATAAATAGGAGTAAAAAGAGTCTTTTCTATTCTCTCTATATCTCATACTCTCATAACAGTATAAGGACAGGGAAGTCTCCTGCACTGGGGTTGAGCATCTTGCTGTGGTCTCATTCTCTGTCTTTCCCATGGCAGTACACATGGGCATACAATTTTTGTCCCTCCCTGTCAAATGGCCATGCGGCATCACTGCAGATCATTGCAGTGACCATACTCCCAGGTGTATATGGGCACATTTTGACAACAGATGAATAATATTGCATGTACCCAACCTGGGTACATGTTTTGGTTCCCAAAAACACTTTGGACACTTTGGGAGTGCCCTGGTTCCAACCAGGACAGGATTAATTTTTTGCAGTAGCCAGGACGGGGTGTGATGAGGACCGTAAAGTTACTTGATACCACTTCATGCCATTGCCAGGGGCAGGGGAAATGGACCCTCTCTTTCAAGGAGAAGGAGTTCCTTCCAATCAAGTTAAAGTGGTGGACAGAACAGTCAGGTATTGTTTATTGTCAGGGGCTTTTCACGTAAACTGTTTCTCTGTCTTACACTTCTCGTTGTTAATATTGTTGTTGTTATTGTTTGTTTTCTTATCTCACTGCTGTTTCCTGTAAATTGTTTTTATCTCAACCTGTGATCTTTGCTTTTTGTGCCTCCAGTTGGTTTTAGCTGGAGTACTAAACTGGAGAATACTATTCCTAAACCAAGAAAGGAAGCAATTTGAAGCGTTGCCTGGAAATAGAACAAACCTTCCCAAACAACGTTAGAATGATAATCTAAAAGCAAACCTTTACTTGAAAGCCTTCAGGTACACAATACGGCGAAAACCGCACATGGTACAGTAATTCTACCACCTTTATAAGGGTAATTGATTAGTATACCTATCAAATAT
>VYZQ01064473.1:86035-122898 GCA_013400655.1 Mystacornis crossleyi | reverse complement strand
GAGGACCGTAAAGTTACTTGATACCACTTCATGCCATTGCCAGGGGCAGGGGAAATGGACCCTCTCTTTCAAGGAGAAGGAGTTCCTTCCAATCAAGTTAAAGTGGTGGACAGAACAGTCAGGTATTGTTTATTGTCAGGGGCTTTTCACGTAAACTGTTTCTCTGTCTTACACTTCTCGTTGTTAATATTGTTGTTGTTATTGTTTGTTTTCTTATCTCACTGCTGTTTCCTGTAAATTGTTTTTATCTCAACCTGTGATCTTTGCTTTTTGTGCCTCCAGTTGGTTTTAGCTGGAGTACTAAACTGGAGAATACTATTCGTAAACCAAGAAAGGAAGCAATTTGAAGCGTTGCCTGGAAATAGAACAAACCTTCCCAAACAACGTTAGAATGATAATCTAAAAGCAAACCTTTACTTGAAAGCCTTCAGGTACACAATACGGCGAAAACCGCACATGGTACAGTAATTCTACCACCTTTATAAGGGTAATTGATTAGTATACCTATCAAATATTGTAGTTGAAGAGTAGTTGGTTAGGTAATTTTACCCTGGGTACTGCCCCACTGGAATTGGTCCAGGGGCTTCTCTATCCCACTTCTTGTTGTGTCTCCTAAAATTCTGGCTGGAAAACAAAACTTCCTTGTAGGTGGTGCTCTTCTTAAGTAAGACTAACCGGTATTTAAGGAATGTGTTAGAAGGTTAACTTATTGTTTTAACATGTGGAGGAAAAGGGTAGGAAAGGAGTTACAGCCACGCATTAGCAATCTACAAGGCTACAAATCTTTGAAAAATATATAAAAAGCTAAAAATCTTTAGGCATCATTTCCCCCTTTAGAGACTTGACAGAAATTCTATATTGTCTAGTCTTTGCCACTTACATTTGACAAAGGGCAGTATTCTTCTTAGCCGTGATTTTGCTGCAAAGCCAATGACTTCTCAGACGAGGAGTATCCGTTTCTTACTTGCACAGCACTGGTGCTGTGCCAGGTACAACAGCAGGAATCTAAGGCTGAATCCTCCAGACGTCACTGTGGAAATGAATCCTCCTTCACGAATCACAGCACAGGAGGTTCCTCTACCACATGCACTTTGTTTATAAATCACAGTCAAACCACTGATGTATCCTGCCCTGTGCAATCAACAAGCTCATTTACTGTATGGCTGCGGGAGATTTCTTGCAAATGGCAAAAGACTGCTTGAACAACCTGTAAAAGCTGCAATTATCTATGGATGAAAAGGAAGGTCTCCTTGGAGGTGCTGGGTAATCAAGCAATTAGAAACTAGTTCCCATTACCTGTATTTCCACAAAGCAGAGCTAGAATGACATCCTTCCAAATGACTATGTTTCCATCTGTTTAAGCCCTTTATATGCTTTGGCTTCAGCAGAGACAAGCCTTGACCTCTGAGCTTTCCCCAGCCCTTTCTCCCAGCTTTGAACAAAAGAAGCATCGTAAGCAGAACTTTCAATCACTGGTGTGTTCTCTGTATGGAGCCAGTCTTGCCTCAGCCTTCCTGGAGCACAGCGAACTCACCAACAATGGCATGAGCATGTATGCAGATATGGATATCTGCAGTCAGAATTTCCTGGGATCCCTCATTTGCTCAGCTTCAACCATTTCTACTCTTTTCTGCAACTCACTCCCACAGCTAGTCACATGCCTTACACCAGCCTGTCACCCCCCAAGCAATGACAGCCTGGACACCGAGCACCTGGGCAGCCACGCTGCACAAGTGTCCCATCAACATGAGGAAGACCCTGCTTGGGACCACACTGCCCTCAGCTGGGGGGGTGATAACTTTATCCTTGCCCTCATCCCCAACCACACAACCTCAGACCAGACACAGGAGCAATGACTAGAGAACCTGCCCAATGGGAACCTACCAGAAAGGAGCAGGAACTTGGATATTTCTGAAAGGACTGAGAAACAGATGAGGAGGAAGGGAGTGTCTCCAACCAAGGAAAATTACCTCTAACATGAGTTAAGACCTGGGTAGAGTATGGAGTACACAAACATATCAAGAGGGAGAATAAGAAGTCCAAAGGAAAAGGTCAATAAATTGATTTTAAAATGCCAGTGTGTAAGGATGGGCTGGAAGCTGATGAGCAATAGGCTGTGAAAAGTGACATCTTGGTGTACACAGAAGTAATAACAGTGGTGCTGAGTGGGTAGAGCTATGCTGTGGCCTACTGGGATGTGCAGTATGAGGAGGTATTTTGGGACTAGAAAGAAGTAAAAGTGTGTGTTGGCGTAGACAAGAGTACATAGTGAAGCAAGGAGATGTCACAGTATCTAAACTCATTATCACTGTGCAGCAGCAGAGACACGAGACCCGTATTAGGGAATGCACTGGACAGTAGTGGAACCAGGCAACAGAAAGGCACAAAGGGTATTTGGAAGACCAGGGCTGTAAAAGCTGCCAAATCCTTCTGCAACCACTCCATCATATGACAAGGGATGCTGTGAAATGCCCTTGAACAGAACGGAGTGGCATTACCTCCCCAGTATGCCTGTATCCCATAGCCACATGACAGGCCTTTCCAACAAACCTGCCAGAGGGAGGAAATGCCCCTAAATCCCAGTGCTGTCAAAATTTCTTCCACCTTTTCTAGTTTCTAAGCACAAAAATTTTGTGCTTTTAAGGTACACCTACTCTGAAAGATTTATTTTCCAGAGCTCCTCATCAGACTTTCTCCCTAAATGTGCAGTGCTCACATTTCACCAGAAGTTGCCTGGCTCTGCTCTGCATGGACATTGTTGAGTTAGAGCACTTAGCTGAACCAGCTCTCTCTTCCTGTGTCATTAATAGTTCTGCAGAGAAAGAACATAATTGATTTGCTTTCATTTTCCACACTTGACACCTTTTCACTTTCAGAACCTTGTTCAAGCAAGGAAGATAAAAATAGAGGTAGGAGAGACTCTTTCATTCATATCTTATCACCCATTCTTATGAACACAGCTTTTCCCAACTGCTCCAAGGAATACACCCAGAACAAGCCCAACCTGCAGTATCTCCACTGTCTCCCCAAAAGATTCCTGCTGTGTGATCTCACTGGTGATTGTTTCCAGGAGTTATTGCAAAGATTTCTTTGTGCAGCCTCTCCCACTGCTACTACTTGTGTTACCCTGAGAATCCCACGCCGCCCACCTCAAGCTCTTGCAGGTAACACTCAAGACACTGATCACCTCCAACCATCACTCATCCAAACCACTGTGGCTGAGATTAGAAAGCCAGCATCTGCTCACTGCTGATTATTTTTATCCCAATGATTCCTGATAGGTAGACAAACTGGCCCTGGACTTAAAACAGGGCTGGACAGGACAACCTAGTCAGCATATATGATGCTTCTCCTTCTGTGTCAAATCAGCACACATGCCATTCGCCTTTACATCAGAGCTACATGCTGCAGCTCCTGGTCCCCAGCCATGATGCTGGCCTAGAGTGGGAGATCCCCCCATCAGCAGGGTATCAAGCAAGTCCGTGTGGGGACAACAGAGTCATGTTGAACTTCCATAAATCCACCTCACAAATGCTCTGTCTTTGCTCAAACATCAGTCCCATTGGCATGGTCTTAATTTAAGCCAGTTTTCCCACAAAACATTTGTCAAGCATCCAAGCCCATGATAAGATTCGCAGGAGTAGGTCACATTAGAAGGTAGACTATTTCTAATTGACTGAAAATATAATGCTTCTATACGTGAAATTGGTTTTTTTTTATCTTCCTGCCCTTTTGTAAGCTCCTGCCTAGTTTGTTAGCTTGTCACATTCCTCCCTAGATATCTCTGTATTTCCAGTTGCTCTTCCTCCCATTTATTCTGCACTGATCCAAGCTGTATGTAATTACTTCTTGCCTACACTTACGATTCATCTGAAGAAGCCTGCTCTTGGGCCTGATGGGAGAACTGGAAGTCTTACCACTGAATTTGAGAGCAGCAGGACTAGGCATAGGCACTCTGGGAGGGTTCCCTCACTGCCATTTTTTCTTCTATTTGAATTCATCTGCAAGTTCCCAGGTGTGATGCTGGCCCCAGGAGGGAAAATTTCAGGATCCCTCTCTGCGCTCTTCTCTGCTGTGACACTCCACCTTGCCCCTCTGCCACCTATATTTCAGCTAAGTATACCATATTTAAAATACACTGAGAATCTAGCTACACTGGAATTAAATTTGTTCCTGAAGCAACTCTATTAAATCCTCTAGGCTCCAGCAAAGACATCTTTGGTGCATTACACTCCCAAATCCTTTCTGGTTTTAAATACCTTGATTTGGTACGTTGTAACTATTAACATGGGTACTTACATCAGCTTTTAATACTGCCCAGTTTTACAAGGTCCTTTATTTTTAGACATGTTACTCTCTTCATTTATCTCTTTTATCATTGCTGTCTTTCTCTTGTTACCATTTCCTCTCCACCACTTTCTTCCCACTTCTACCTTTTTTGCCCTCCCTCCCTCTGTCTCAAAAATTAAATATTGCCCAGCACTGCCCATAGGAAGGAAGTGAATGCTATGAGGGAAGGCTGCTGTGGAAACTGTGTTTAAGCTGCTTCACTGGGAACCAGTGAGGCACGCAGTGTTCGTCTAGCCCCCAAGAAGCATAAAGAAACCAGGGATTATCAGTGGCAGCTGAACGAACACACACTTGTGAGAAAAGGTCCCACCTCTGAGCACCTATTTCAGCCTTTAAGAGACACCACACAAACTGTGCCAGAGGTGGCTGGTGTGGTAATTTAATGTGGGCTAACCTTGGGGTGGCTTTCTGCAGCTCCTCTGGAAGGGAGATTGCTACATGGAAGCCCATGGAAGCAGAGGCCTGCAGGGAGCAGCCAGCCTGCCCTGCTCCCACCTATCCACTGAGCTATGAAACACAGCTGCTACCAGCCATGCTACAAGGATGGAGTGCGGATAGAGGGAGCATGTTGCAGGCTGGGGGCTGACCTCAACCTTGCCATTAAACTGGAGGGAAATATTAATGGTCGTTCCTGACTAGGCAGTATGTAAACCCTTAAACTACACATAGGCAGACTCACGCCATCCAAATCTGCCCGTAATACACCCTCTAGGTGCAAATACTTCACTTAGCTCGTGTTTCCCCCATACCTTCCTACCACACAGTCAGACAAGCCAGAACAACCAAAACAGACCCAAAAGCCCAAAATATGAGAACCAACAGATATATACACTGCTTCCCTTCTTCAACCTTCTGTCTTCCTCCCCCTCACACACACTTTCCCTAGCATCACCTTTGCACACTGTTACCTCCTGCCTCCCTCTTCCCATGTCAGTTGTGATCCTTGAAATGCCTCTCCTCAACCCGGGCTGGAGTGTGAGGGGACATCTTGTAAAGAGAAAGATGCAAAGTAGCAGAACACCTTCTGTAATTTACTGTGCTTACTTCCCTTATATTTAATGAACACAGTCACCTACCTACTGATCTCAGCGCTGTGGGCTGCTGAGGGTTAATGATGGCACCAACTCCTGAGCTACTGCGTTACCTGATTGCAGCACCAAAAGTGATTTATGCTATTATTTTCTTTGGGGGTTAATTAGGGGCTCGAGAAAGTAAAGGGCTGTCAGTGCTAGCTGGAATTGGTCTAGTGCAGCCAGGGGAAAGCAGTCATCCCTCACAGAGCTCTGCCAATATATCTTCGTCCTGAACATCAATACCTCCAGCTCCCACCCCTCAGTGTAGCAGACAGCCCTCCATCCTGACCTCCCACAGCCCTGTTAGTCTTGGCATATAGAGTACACTGCTCTGCTAAGTCCTGCCACTTCCATCTGGCACCTTTCACACCCTTACTCTTCTGTTATCTTCTCCTTACCAAAGCCTGCCAATAATGCCCATTGATGGACAGGGAAAACTCGCATGGCATTCTCCCAGAAGCAAGGAAGACGTATTTCCCCTAGGTAGCTCTTAAAACTGAGAAACGGCAGTTTTCCTTCCTCTAGCTGTCCAGGGCTTGCTGAGGCCTGAGAAGCCACCACAGACTATGGCTGCCCCTACCTCTTTGCCCAGATCCTCTCGGATAACTTGCTCAATCTCCTGCCTGGTGCTCTGCGGGGCCTGGCTGTGCAGCACCTTGAGGGTGCGGGTGTACTCCTCAGGCAGGAGGTAGTCCAGCGCTCCCAGGTGCTGTCCCACCTTGATGAAGGTGCCTCGGTTGGAGCAGCACAACTCCCGGAGGCGCTCAGCAGAGCGTAGGTGCACCTGCAAAGAGACCAGAACATCAGTCAAGCCCTTTTGCGGTCTGTTACGTGCATATGTCCACGTATGGATCTTTTTTTGTCCAGTATTTAAAGTATTTGTCGAATATTTAAGCAGACCAAGGATTTCCTTTCTTGATTCTGGACATCATCATTTAACATGTCAGTTCAGACGTCATCATCTAACATGTCAGTATTAGGACTCTGGCTGGATTTAAAGAGTCTGAACCAGACCAGGATAAGATGCTCCAGAATATAAAGGGCTTCAACACTTGTTTGTACAGGCACCATGATCAGTAACAGCACATTAGTTTTCGGCTCATCCTTGCACAGAATAAGAAGTCTGGCCATAGGGCAGCATTGGTTTGTCACTGTTATTCACCACTATGATGCACAGTTTGGGAACCCCTTGTCAAAAGACAAAAATCACGACCACAACCACTATGTTAGACACTTAGTGTGAGTGCAGTGAATTAAAATGAGAAGAAAACCACAGATACCATCCCAGAAACTTCCAGAAACTTAGAAGGACTGAGTCTGTTAAAAATCAAAATTACAGGTATACATTTGGCAGTGAGAAGGACAGTATGTAGGCAGTCTTTCATCTTCCTCACCTCACTTTAAGATGCACAAGGGGAAATTACATCGCTTCAGTCCAGCCAGGTCTTGGGTCTTACTGCTTACATTGCCAACAATGTCTGCAGTGACAGTGGTTTGAGCAACTGTTAGAAGACTTGCCAGCTGTGCTCACAGTGGCCAAAATTCAACTACCAAATCACAAAACCCATTGCCAACCACTTGCCTGGTCTGTATTGCAGCTCTTAAGGTTCATTTTGCTCCTCAAGAATAGACTAGCCACCACATCTTTCAGTGACAATGATTTATTCCGCCTTTATTACTCTCACTAGAAAAGCCTCCTGCCAAGGACACAGCTATACTGAATAATATTTAATAAACTTTATATATGTTTACCCTGGTACATTAATAAAATTTAAGCAAATCAATAACAAAAAATAACTGTGCACCCATGTCCTGTTAATGCTTGACACCCATCTGCATGAAATTTCCTAATTCCTCTGGTTTCTGTGTCAGAAGTCATTGAAGGTCGAATCCTGTGTTTGCAGCCCTCATCTGCCCAAGATCCTGTGGTGATGGAGTCCACCAAAAGCCTTGAAGTACATGACAAAAAGGAACAATACCACAAACATTCATGAACACCACATATACCCGCACCATTTAGGAGCTATCTTTGCTCTCTGTGCAAAGCGGTGCTGTGTCGCATCATGGGACAGGCTGAGTGTCCCACATTTGGGAACACGTCAGGGGCAGACTGAGTGCTGAGCTGCAAGTGCATGACACGCAGACCTAGGGGAGTGTGAGGAGAAAGCCGAATGTGCAAGTCTCGCCCTCAGTGTGAGACTTGACAGTTTGATGCACACATGCTCACACGCACACACACATTCTCCTAGGCGGGCACATATGGACAAGTGTAACTCGTGCTAGGTTAGTAAGCTTCCCCCAGCATACGGCCAGCTCAAAAACACTCGCACATAGATAGGCAACAAATAACACCCATGCACATGCCTCAATTCACCCACATCTTTCTCCTGCATTTTACACAACAGCTTCGAAGCTCCTGCTGTAACAAGCCTCTGCCCTGGCTCTTTCCCTGCTCTCCTTCCCTGTGTGCAGCAAGGACAAAAGCAGGCCAAAAGGGAACAGGGAAAGGAAGCTGTGACAGAAGATGAGACAGCAAGAAAACCAGGGAGGGAGTAATAGCATGAAAGAGAAAGGGAGAGAGGGAGTCAGAGCAGCTGGGTTGTTTGTCATAACACCAGGAGTCCAGCCCATCAACAGGGAAACAGCTTTTTGGCAGCTCCAATAGTCACCCTCTATCCACTGCCTCCAGCTGTGGAGGAAAACCCTTGCCAGCAGTGGAGGAGAGTGGTGGCCAGCCACACCCCTCAAAGTGGTGGGCAGCCATAGCCAAAGGCATTGGCAGGAAAAGGGCAAGGCTCTTTACAGGTATGGTCCAAAAAACCCAGCACTGAAGCTCCCAGCATTGAGCTCAGGCCCGGACAAGGCCCTGCGATCTCCCATGCACAGCAGGAGCCCCCCAAAAGACTCCAGGCTGTAGCATGACTCAGGGCAGAGCAGCAGCAACCCAGGGCTGTAATGCAATGCTGGGCGTCAGGCCAAGCAGCCAGCTCCAGGGCAGAGGTGCTGGCGCCAGTGCATTACCCCCACCACATGGATTGCCAAGGGAGATGGAAAAAACAGGATGGAAAACTCATGTAGCTAAAAACGCAACTGGCTGTAGACACACTTGCATACGAGGTGTATCATCACATTGGTTACTGCTGAGAAAGACGTGGAAATAGCCCCTCTTTCCTCTAGCACAAGGTGAGAAGAAATTTTAATCCTGGCCAAGAGAGACAAGAGGATGCTTACAGAGGGCTCCAGGAACAAAACAGAACAAAACCTCCATGGCACAGCATCCTCCACAGTGCTCTCACAACTGGCTTGGCATAAACTCCTAAGAGACAGACGCCCTGGCTTGTTGCGGTGGGGTCTCCGCAACCTTCCCTGGCAGACAGCTTTGCCCATAGAAAGAATCAGAGGACGATATTTTTGATAGATGTTCAGAGATGTTTCATTCCTCACAGCCTCATGGCTGGGCTCAGGCACAGGCTGACTACAGACTCCCCGAAAGACTGCTCCCGAATCATGGGATCACCAACGTAAGTACAGAGTTCTCAGGGCAGGGTACATTTGAAATGGCCAGTGAGGAACAGGATTTCATCAGGGAGCCTGGAAACCCCACGTAACCCAACCCATGCTTTCACTCCCACGGCCCATCTCCCCAGGGGGACCCTCCACACTGCCTGGCCAGCTGGATCAGGGAATTCCAGCTCCTGCACCTCTAGAGAGACAACATGACCAAGCAACTTGTCTCAGAAGAAGTAAATCTGTAACCCTACATCTTACAAAATTCCAGTCTGCATTAGAGGCAGAAGTACAGAGAGCATGAAGCAGGACTGTGAATTCAGCTTCCAAGGACTCTTTTCTTATCAACCAGATCAGGTTTTTTAGCAGAAAACTTTCCTAATGATCTCTGTTATTTTCTTGGATCTCCCCAAGATAGGTCACAGACCAGATGCAGCATTTGTTCTCTCACAGACTACATTCCCCTAAACATATACAAAGTTAGAGCATGACATTCCTACTGCGGTGTCCAGTAGTGGTGGCCCATGTTTCTGTTCTACCTCGAAGAAAATACAAGGTAAATGGAAATCCCCAGAACGGCTCAGAATTTTTCTTCGAGATACTGTTCTTTCTTGCACAAACAGTACTTCAAGACTGTTTTTATCAGAGGAAAGAGCTGGGAACAACAGCTAGTTTTATACACGCATACTTGTATGTCTCACCCCTAGAAGCACACTACAAAGAAAGGAAGCATTTCATGTACCAAGGAATATCAAGAATAAACTTCCAGCAGAAAGTCCTTCAGATCATAAACCCTGTCTGACTCTTTACATGGCTCTTTCCTCAGTCCACATGGGCATCTTTTTCTATCTCAAATCCTTTCAGCAGGACAAATTCTACATTGGCCCACACAGCTATCAGACTCCTCTGCTTTACCTAAACCCTGGTTAGACTGGGATTAATACTGATTATTAAAACTGTGAAAGTAACAACTCTCAGATATGGAGAAGAGGCACCTCTGGGATGAAGCACATGTTCAGCAAGCAGAGCTGCAAAGGGACGTTTTTTAATTTATGCTCGATGTACAAGCAGACCTGGCTTCTCAAGTAATTTGGGTCCTTTTGAAAGAGCCTTTACTCAGATTACTGGCAAAGAACAGCTCGTCAGAACATCAGATGTGCAAATGTCATAAACTGGTAGGTGCTAATTTGGTCTTTAAAATAAAGGAATTAATTTAGAAGAAAATAAATACTCAAGCTAAAATATACCAGTGAGAACTTCAGTATTTGATATCTGGTGACAGACCTGGTGGCAAAAGTGCTCAGAAAGGCCACTAAAGACGGTAAAGTAAGTGGTGGAAGCAACTCCTCATAAGAAATCCCTCAGAAAAGCCATCTCAGCTCTGCAGGGCATACTCTTAGCTGACAAAATGTGAAATGAAGATTAGAACTGCAGAGAGAACAGCCTGCCCATCGCTGCTTACAATGGAGATACACTCTGCAAGACGGTATTTCAAGAAAGGTGTCTGCAGAAAACACCTGGAAAACATCAATCACATAAAAATTAGAGATTAATTCAAAAAGTAGCTGAGATGCTAATCACCATAATAAAAGGAAATCTCATATTAAAACTGTTAACTTTCAGAGGACTAAAAGGGAATAAATGGTGCCTTGTTTCTAGGAAAAATCAAGACTAATCTGGAAAACTATAGTCCTGCAAGCTTTAATTCTGTATCAACTGAATTACTTACATAATAATTACAGAGAGTACTAAAAACCATCCAGCTAAATGTGATATGACTGATAAAAAGCCAACAGGGATTTTGAGGGGAAAAAAAACGTTCTTCACCTGTCCACTAAAATACTGTGAGCTTGTTAATACAATGGCCAATAGAAAAGAGGTATTAGAAAAGAGGTATTTATTGGAATTTTCAAGTGGCTTTCAATAAATACCCTCACAAAGAATGAAAGAAAAACTCAGTAATTATTGGAGATACACGAACATCACTTGCTCATTTTATCCCATTTCCAGCTCAGAAACCCAGCACTACAGACAGCAGCAATGGCAGACTCTCCAGATAGGACAAGGCTGTAAAATTTAGTGCTGTTTTCATCACAGTTTCATTTCAACCTCCTCTGAGCAGACCAGAAGATCCAGAAGCCTTGTCTATCTTAGGACCTGCATTCATTGTTACTTCCAGAGAAGATGAACTAGCACTGGAAACACTGAGAAACATGATGAAAAGGGGAAGAGGTCCACATAGTACACAGAAGGCAGGAGCTCTCTACTATAAAAGGATTTGTCATTGTGACCTACGGTAGTAGGGAGGAGAAGAGAGATGCAGCAGGCTGGAATTGTGCAGCAAGATTGATTTATTTCATTATTTTAAAACTCACTTACAGACTTTTTTCTTTCTGGTCTAATTGGTCAGAGGATCAGCCATCCCCTTAGGGTGACTGGCTAACGTTCTATTGTCAAAATATTTCTCTATTGTACTATAAGCAAGGTTGCAGGTGTCCATAGCTTACAAAACTGTACAGATAGCTTCCGTGAGAGAGAAAAGTCTCTCACAGGACTAGAAAGAAGCAAGAAAAATTCTTGCTAGCAGCATATTTGTATCCACAAGGATTGACCTGCATCACTGTCAAAAACAAACAGCAGAGTGTCCCATTACACCTGTTCATACACCAAGGTTTAATTTTCCTGCTACTTATCTGGAAAAAGAGAGAACAGTGCAGTGACAAAAATTCCATGAGATGCAACAGATATTATTCACCACTGTGGAAAAATAAGCCCTGCCAAGTCCCTACAAACAACAGGTAAAAAATCAATACAGCAGGAGATCTCACCCTCAGCATAGATGGCTGCAAGGTTACGCATACTGGGAGGTGCAGTTTGTTCTCCCCACACACACTGCTGGGCTCTCAATTAACTGGAACCATCCAACACTTGCATCACATTTCTGTGGACTGCTCAGCCTGCTCAATGCACAGCGTGAGTCAGGACAACCCAAAAAAGCTGTTTGACTGTGATAAAAAAGATTAAAATGTTTAAAATATCAAAACACTATTGTATAAATTGAATGCACAACCCCACCCTGGATTCTAGACATCCTATCACAAAAAAAGAGGTAGATAAATAAAAAAGGACAGAGAAAGATAGGGGAAATATGACTATGTCATATAAAAGAGTCTATTTAAAAAGAGATTTTAAATGTTTGGAGACTGTTTAGATTACAGAGTTGATGCATAAAAGAGAAAAGTTGGATGCAATAATGAAAAAAAGAAAGCTCCCATTCCTATTTCCAACTCCCATAAATCCACAAATAATAGCGCATTCCACAAAACAACAACCGTTTTTATTTTTACATCCCATTTTGCACAATACAGCATTAACCAGTGGCACTCACTGTCAGAGGATAGAGAAGCCAAGAGCTTAATGGAATTGAGAAAGACTTTAGATATTTATGATAAAACAACCATACCTGATTTTATATGGAGCTTTTCATCTCTAAAAGGGCTTTTACAAAGCTCTTTACAAAACTCAGGATCGCTATTCCCCATTTTACAGACTCATAAAAACATTACAGGTAATAAAATGTCTAAAGGGCTTTAAACACTATTGCTCAAGGCATCAAGACAAAAATTACCCTATTGTCTGGCCACAATGAGAAAATGCAAACAGAGTGCATTATTAAAATCTTCAAAGAACCTCTGTGGTGTATCCAGCTCTCAAATTCCAGTTACATCTTCTGCTGAGGTCAGCCTGTTTCGAAAGGTCTTCCATGTTCACTAAATTACCTGCCATTCGAAGGAGTTGTGACATTGGTGATGAACTCCTGCTTTCCATAGAACAGAACTGCTGCTTATGGTCTTTCATATTAAGCCTTTGGGATGCTGGGAAGAAACTTCTGTGTGGCACACAGTAGGTGAGAGCATCCCAAGCATATATGCTGTCACCCATCCTGGACAAGAACACTCTTCCAGAAATGCCTGCAGTAGGAGACTGGACTGGAAGAGCCAGGCTGTCCTTTGGACTCCCTACAGAGGGAAAAGAGGATGCCATCACCTCTGTGGTGGGTATCCCCAAAACACAGTAGGTTGGATAGGGAGAAAAAACATGTCAGATAATATAGGAAAGGAATCTGGTCATAGTCCTTTACTCTTCCACTCCTGATGATGACAGGGCCATATGCACAAGACTAGTAGGCACTAGCTTTAGATGACCCAGAACAGCTCAAACCAGAGAGAAATGAAAAGATGTCCACCTCAATTTAATGCAGTGAGAAACCGAAATCAGTGGCCATGCCAAAAGACGTTTAGGGAGGATACGGCTACTGGTGATGTGAATAGGGTACTTGGGTGCTTTAAAAACAGCAATACAAAACATAGAACCCATTTCAGTGACAGTGTAGTTCTGTCTAAGGGGCTGTAATCTCCTCTTTTAACTAATCAGAATAAGCATACAGTAAATATAAACTACTACAGTCTTCACTAACACCAGCAGCCTGGCATTCAAACTGACTGGCAGCAAGGATGCTGCAGGAAGACACATAACTCTAAATGGAATAGTTATTGCCTGCTTTTTGTATTATCTTTCCTTCTTACCTTTTACAGAAGCTCATTCCTAGGCACACTAGATATTTCCCATTCAAGTGCTTCCTTATACCAATACTAACTGATCATACTGACAAGGATGGATAGATCCACACCTTTGGAACTGGAATAAGTCCTGGTGCAACGTACCTCACTACCTAAAAATTTGTTATTTGTGTAAGTTATGTATAACTTAATCAGATCCTTCAGAAATTCTAGCACAACAGTTGGTTGCCAGTGGGACAAAAAGAAAGTGAGAAAGAGAACTTTATAGCTTGGAAAGGATTAAGGATGGAGATGATCCCCTAGACTAAAGTGACAACTTCTTAGCTTCTCAGTTTCAAAAACACAGAAAACAAGGAGTCACACAACTAGCAGGATGGCCAGTAAACTCTGTACTAATGGAATATAGACAGTAGGCCTGCATCAGACAGCTGAAATCTGTTGGTGCTGCAGCCTTGTATCAGCAGTGCCAACAGGTAGCTGAAATTAAAGCAAACACATTTCGTGATTCCTGCAAAACTTCCCTGGAGATCACAACAGACTTTTCCAAACCTAGGCCAACACATTTTACGCTGAATAGATATGCAAACTCACACCTCCAAGCCATCAGGACTCTGAATTTCCACATACAAGCACACATAGATGCTGACATCCCACTGGGCCACACATACTCCCAAGTCTTCCTGTTAAAACCCCTATTCAAAACTTGGTTCATGTAGGCGACTAAAGGCTGGCCTAGCAACAAACCACTAGTTTGAGATGCCACTTGGTTCACTGAACTTTTTTACACTAGGTTGAGGTCCACTTCTTTGGCCAAGATGCTCTGGAGAGGAGGATACAATGTTTCTCAACTGCAAGGCAAGCACCAGCAGTCACCTTGCTGAACCCTGCCCTTGCTGGCCCGTGCATGCACAACCAGCACTGATCACCTGCTTGTGTTCCATCTTCATTTTACTCCAAGCTCGGTCATTTGTGCTCTGATTATCTCTCATTACTGACGACCTTCCTGTAATGAGTTTTAATCTGCCTCCTATTAATTAGAAACATTTTCATTAGCCAGCTCAATTTTAGGTAAATAGCTAATAGAAGCAACTGAGCTGCAATTAGTTATCTGTGGGCAGTTCAGGATAAAAATCAGAAGAGAGCAGCTGTTTCCCCTCTAGACACCTCTGTGATATAATGCACTGTTCTGTGTAAGTCTCCTGAGCCAGGAAAACAAGGAGCACAGGGAAATGCTGGTCAGAGACAAAGGGAAAACAACATGCTAAAATAACTGGGCTGTAGAACTTCTGTGCCTATAGCAGGAACCTGAGAGCCAAGCTGAGTTCCCTACGCCCAGACTTTACCTCTAGTGAACAAGGTTCTGCTCTTGAGGCTATTTTACTCTGCAACTATTCAAGAGGTCCTTCACACAGGCTCTGTTGTGGGGCACATACATTACCGTGAATGGTCACTTACAGGTAGCTTACAGGTGAGGGTAAGATCAGATCAGATTTGCCCACGACAGAAGGATCAGACCCATGTATACAGACGTATAGTACTTGCAAAGGCAGCCCGTTCATAAAAGTGCATTCAGTGCCTTGTTGTCCTGATAGCTGGTATACGAATAGATCTGTCCTGTGCTTCATTGCAGAGAATCCAAGGAGGATAGAAAGGAATTCAACAGCACGTCTGCAGAAGGCACAGAGACATTGACAGAAGCCACAATAAAATGAGGCACATGTCTTGATCCACTGATCGCAGAGCCTGCAGCTCCAGTTACGGAAGCAGGTAAAATGATAATAAATTTGACACAGTATCTCTCAAAATCTGGCTAACAAAACTAATTCAGTTCAGCTTGGATCAAACCACATAGGATGCCAGTGAAAACAAGCAGAGTACTGTAAAGACACCATCTTTTTTAGCATTGTATTTAGCTGTGGTGGGGAGCTCTCACACCCTCTCATCAGTCCTGCTAAGTCCTGTTTCATTTGATATTTTCAGTTGCTGTAAGCAACAGTATCAACCACCATGTGTGTTACACTGAGGAGTGTTCTCTAAACAGGAGCTGCTGACACACCCTGCAGAAACCGCATACTATTGACAGAATAGCAAGAGATGATGTTGTGCAGTAAAAATGACCTGAAGGGAGAACACTCCCCAAACAGCTATTTCCATGTAAGAAGATGGTGGAAAGGCAGTAGGCATGGGAAGTGAGGGCTGGTCTTGGGCCATGGGGAGGATGGGGGGAAGAGCTTAAACAAGGCTGCAGTAGGAGTTAGCGGTCACTGAAGCTCATACAGATTTGGCTACATTTTCAAAGCTAAGTGAAGAATCCTAGCAGCAGGAATAAAGACGGAAAGCCTCTTCCCTTAGTTCTCACACTCCATCCTGCAATAAAATGGAGCTGGAAAAGCCATGGACTCCACAGGAAGTCCCAACATGCAGAAGACAGACTGAAAGGCACACCAAAAGGTGAGTTTTATGAGGATGGATGCCCCAAGCACCATTGAGAAAGCTTAGCGAAGTCTCATCTAGTTCAGCAGCTGAGGGTTCAGACAGGGTAGCTTCACAGTCTGCTCTCCTACTGTGGATGTGCAGAAGACTAGGAAGCACAGAGGCAGCCGTTGCAGCTGGAGGGGAGAAATCGTCACATTCACTTTGTCAGCGCTGAAGAATCTGGGCTGGCATTTTTCTCTTCCCAACAGTCGAATCCCACCCTACCAGCTGCACGTCATAGCTGACCTCCAGTCAGGACCCATCTGAGTCAATGTCAGGCGATTAAATCATGCAACAGCCGCTTCTCCCCCTTGTACATATGTAACTTCTCTCGTGGCAGGTCACTCCAACAGCCAGGGGAGCAGAGCAAGCCAGCTCCCTCTCTTACAGCCATGCAGACACACACCAGCATTCAGCTTGGTGACAGACCCCAGAGAGAAGGGTTTCTATTGCAGTGTCTCTAAAGAGAGTACTGCCCATTACCAAACTGACAGAGGCAGATTTCTTCCCCCTTCTTTAATCTGAGAAGCTCTGACCTTTAAAGTACAGACCTCTTCCCACAGGAACACAATGCCTGAAGAGGAAAGAGACAGTAACACATGAAATACCTAGAAGTGATTAAATTGGATTGACGAGGAAGTCAGGAAAGATAACCACCATGGGATTACGCTGTCAATTCCAAAAAACTGCAGTGACTGTCATAGCACCACATCCAACAGCGAGAGTGGCTGCAGTGCCAATAAGTAATCACCAATGGCAAAGTGCAGTCCTATGTTTAAAAAAGTGCCTGTGTCAAAAAAAAAACAAAACAAAAAAAAAAAAAAAAAAAAAACCACAAGGAATGTCCCTTTGTTACTCAGCAGGTCTGCTCCGTTCTGGATATCCATCAGAGTTGTTGACTTCAGTGAAAAAAAAATATATATAATAACTCCAGTTTTTTCTAGTTGACACCACACAGCTCCACACCAAGAAAAGCAGCTGGTGTCTATTAGCATCCCATCAGTGTCACCAGTACAGGAGACTGAGCTCGTGTCTCTTCTGATTCATACACAATAGACTTGTTAAACTGCAATTGGAAGGTCCAGTCCTTCCTTGCAGCCACTCCTGTGCTTTCTCACGGAAAACAATAGGTTTCTGCAGGTGTCAGTGGAAGCAGAATTTGGAAAAAACTGGCTTATGTGGGTACCAGCAAAGGTAGCATTTGGTCTACTGAATCCTTATGGCTGCTAGGAACACAAGGAAGAGAGAGAACCTATACTGGCTATGAGAGTGCCACTTTAAAAGAGCATGAGATAGCAATTTAATGAAGTAGAACATGAATATCTGACATGGCACCAAACTGAGATGAATAAAAGGAGAGCCCAGGTGAGGCCACATGTTATCCAGAATAGATTACTTTTGCTCCCACAACAAACAGAAGGAATTACCTCCAGCAGTACCCGAGGCAATTGCCTTTACTGCAGCTGGTATCACAATGAACAATACTGTACATGCCTCCCCTGCACTTGGTTGTGGTTCACCAGGGTTGTGAAGGGAATAAAACTGAGATCCTCTTTATATACAATTACATATTCAATATTTCTCCATCAATAGGCTAGTCATAGATAGCTAATGTCTAACCTTGGCTAGAAGGCAAATAGTGAACTCAAGACAAAAGGTATTGGTGCAAAACCTGACAGAACAATAGTACAAAGATCCTCCAAAGAATCAGATCTTGCTGGCCAAGTAAAATCACTGTATGTTCCCAAAGACAACATTTGCACGGCAAAAAAAAGGACCATAAAGAATTTGCACAACAAAAAATGGACATGAAGCAAAGAAATTCAAGCACATGCTAGTAATCCAAAACTAATACTATCTATGACTTCTAGCCTCAAATATTTAATATTAAAGCATTTACATACTCCACACAGAGATTCCATAAAGAAGAATGAAGTTACAGTGAAATTGGGAGTTGATGTCAGCAGGCAGGAGAAGATAGAAAATGACATAAACATGGTCTTGATTCGGTCTCTGGAAAAGAACTGAGCTTCCCTGTTCTCTCATTAAGGAGATCATGGCATGAATGGGGGCTGTGCATTGATTACCTCTGAAGATTTGCTCCTTTTCTGGACAGAGTGCTGCAGGGACAAACACTTGGCTAGAGATGGTAAGAGGGGACTCAGTCCCAACTACAGAGATCCTTTGATCTAGAGTTGCCTGTATTTTCCTGACAACTTGAGGGAGACATCAAAGCAAAGCTGAGAACATGAACAGACCTCATTCAGGAGCTTCTTTAAATCTACATTATTTCTATTTTGAAGCCTATAATTGGCTCTCTCTTAATGGTTTGTTCCTCAGCACCTGGCATTCACTAGCACCCCATAGTAGCCAGTCAGCCACGAGATACATCCATAACTGCCTCTTTGAAAGCACAGTTACCAAGTCTACATGGATTGCTGCCCAGACTACTCATACACTGCGTGAGCTTTTAAACACAGCAGTGAGAAATACAGATATTTCAGAGTCCTCCTCCTCTGAGCATTGTCCAGTCCAGAATGGTCCAGTCACATGGAGGCAAGGTGCCTCAATCCCCTCTGCTACGGGAAAGCAGACATGTTTGGGCCACATTGCAACAGCTCCCAGAGAACACCCCATAAGAATAATTTGGAGCAGGTAGTCTGCAACTTCCAGGGGGGCACAAGCATACTGGCCACTTGGAAACCAACCAGCACATTAGTTTGGCCTCCTTGACACAGAAAACCCTTCGTGGCAATAAAGCAGCCCAGATAATGACTTTGTGTCTTGTTCTAAAATCCATAAAATTCACAAGTCCAGCATTCTTCTCTTAAACCCTTCAGGATGCTGCTCAACCATGACCCAGATAGAAGATGTTGGTCCAATACCAACCATGAAGACCTCCCCTCCATATGGCAATGCCCAGACTCTAGCTCATTTTCACACATAACATTGGGAAACTGAAAGCTCAATAAAAGCAAGCTTGGAAACCCATTCCATACTCTAGTCCTAGTTTTTCAAATCCCTTATCTCTTAAGAAAAAATCTGTTGGCTTACAGAGAAGCATGTGTTTCTAGGAGTTATATGGGAGCTGTTTGATTTTACTATTCAGTTGCCTGAAAGAAAAAAAAAGAAATCCCCTCTGTTGGCCTATTAATCTGTCATAACGGGATTCTTCATAATTAGTTTGTCCCTAACAGTTGCTTTGTAATGGTAGTGAGAGAATATTTCAGGAATGGCAATTATCTCTGGTGTCAAAATGATGAGGAAAACAAATGTTCAACCATCAACAAAATGCAGTGCCTTTTCCACTCCCACCTGATGGTGGGTGACAGCACTGCACATCAGAATTACAGTGCGGTTAATTACTAGGCATGTTGCTACTGAGCATTCATTTCCCCTCTTGAGAAGAAATTTGTTGAGCAATGCAGGTGGAAGGAGGGGCATCTGTCACTGGGATGGGGGTCCTGTGGGTAAAGGGTTTTACCAATACATTGCTTCTTTATTAATTTACTACACATATGTCCAACAACTATAAGCAGTGAACGCTGTTTAAAGGAACTTTCCTTTATTAGCTACACATACACCCCACCATTTCAAAGATTTTGCAGGACAGAGCTTGACCTCTTCCTTGTTACTTTATTTAAATTTAGTATCCTTCAAATAAAATTCACATGGTTTGCATTAGTCGCTTCATTCTATCCATACTAATAGGAAATGTAGTGGGTTTCTAGGCTGTTTCTAAATGGAAGAGTTCTTTGGGCAGTGAGCTCACTGGATTTCAGCATGTTGTAGAACCTGACATCTGACTGTCTCTGGAGTAAAATTTCCAGGAAGGAAACTAAGGCACACACAGTGTGGAGCTCCTCTTCTCAGATGAGGACCAAGCTGTGCCAGAGCTGGGAATCCTACTCCAGAGTGCGACTGGGAAGGGGAAGCCTGCTGGTTTGGCTGCCACTGACACAAGTGTGCAAAGCTGCAGCCTGGGAGAGCTGTCCTGCCTGCGTTTGGCAATGTATCCTCCCAGCATCTGGGTCTCGGTTCTCAGAAAATTAAGATTGTGGCAAATCTTTCCCATGTGAGTTACCAAGAAATGTGCGGCCAGGTGAGCCTGTATCCAATCTGCCAGGAGTACAGGGGCCAGGGAGGTGGCAGCCAGGGCTGAGACATCAGTGGGCAGAGGTAAGGGTAGAGCTGGAGCAGACAGGAAGCTGATTCAGGCCTGGTACAGGATGGCAGTACAAGTGAACAGAGAGCTCAGCTGTGCAGGGCCAGTGTGGGAAGCTGCATGCGTTCAGATGGAGATACACCAGGAGAGATGCACGCATGAAGCTGCTTCTGCATGCATTTTGCTCAGCACTTAACCACATTACCGAACACTTGCTACCCTAAAATCAAAACACAGGTTTAAAAGAATCAAACATCACTTCTGGTACAGATTCAGTCCACTGTGGGAAGAGTGGAAGTCAAGGAAAGTTGCAGAGGATATACCCTACCAGTCAGGGTGGCAGGAGCTGGTATTGCTCTTGGGAGCCCCTCACATGCATCAGATTGCAGTCACCTCTTGTCTTCAAACACATAGTCCTGAACTAGCACCAGCTCAGAGTGAGGAAAGTGCAGTTCCAGCTAACAGCCTTGATGTTTCTTAATCTCCATCACTCAGGAGCCATCATTCCAATTTAACATTCCCCAGTCAAGGATCACCGCTCTGTACATTGACACAGAATAACTCCCAATTCAGACTGACACAGCAAAATCTCAGCTTACTGCAAAAAAATAGAAGCAGGGAAGTTGTCCTGGAGAGGAAGAAGAGAGACAGAACACGTGATACCAGGGCATTGCAGAGATGAAACAGCTCCTACCAGCCTCTGGAAATGCCCAGCTGTGCTACCTGACTGTGAATGCAAAAGAAAGGGCCCATGTCAGTGATTGAAATTCGGACTGAATCTGAATCTGGTTCCTGGATCTGAATCTTTCATTCAAAGGAAACTAGCTGGTTTTATACACTTCTTCAAGACACAGTATTTCCTTACATAGTAATCAAGCGACCTATCACACACTGCCATGTCAGCAAAGCACCTTCTGAACGTCCTTCTATGGGGTGATCACGCGCTGCCCACCCGCCTGTCAGCTCCCGCAGGCTCCTCTCCGCAGGGCTCTGCCTCATGACACCTCCTCCCCCCAGGGTCTGTGCCGCCATGTGCTTTGTGCTGCCATGTGCTTCTTCATCTTTCCCCATAGGCCCGAGGGAGAGATGTGAAAAGCGTATCTTCCCTACTTCTCTTCACACACCCGTCCTACGATAAACAAAGCCTGCTGCCCTTCAGCAGTTCTGTAAAAAACAACTTGTGTTCAGAAGAGCCCTACAATAACAAACAGGCTACACAGCTACAGAGTTCACAGGCAACTCAAAATGAGTACATTTTCAAACAAAGACTTCACAGGCAGTAAAGACATTTTAAGACATGGGTTGTTTTTTTTTTTTTTTGAAAAGCAATTCTGCTAGTGACCTTTTCAATGAATTTACCTCTAAATTCAGCAAAACTAGCAACATAGTAAATGGATCCAGGCTTGGCAAGAAGGCATTTCATAAAATACTGGACAGGTTCATACATGTGCAAGCTCACATGCAAATTCCTTGTTAAAGTGGAGGTCAGAAGAGAGTGGAGGCTTTACAAAGATGACCTTTGTCTATCTGCTGGCTGTGGCCCTCTTCCACGTCACATTGGCTCAGTACACTGACAAGAACAAGTTGTTACTGGCATCAGACCTGCCAAAATGATGCTACTGCAGAGGAAGGAGCAGCAAGCTGCTCTGAATGGTGCACCATCAGCAGAACTTGCAGCCACTGAGACAGAACTCTCAAGGCAAAAAAGATGCAAGTAAACAAAAAACCCAACTAAAATAAAGACACCCCAAGCCAGTTCTATAGGACCAAAAGTAGGCTTAACTAGTGTGGCAGTGAATGTGATTACCATCATGGACTGACTCTTCCAAAGCCATCTTTGAACCTCTGACTCTGTTCAAAAGTGGCTACTTCACTATAAGCACTCCCACCTGAACAAACTGGCATGTGTCTAAGGCAAACAGATCAGTCTGTCCAGATGCACAAAAATGCACATTTCTAGGCAGGGCACCTGAACATTTTAGTAAATAAAGCAAGGGATAGCTTTAAACCTGACATTGAACAATAATTTTTGGTTTATTGCTAGAGCTAAATCACCAAATACTCCAGTTCAAGAGAAACATAACTTCCTTTTTTCCTAGTCCACAGGGCTTCCTCAGGCCTGACAGAGTCCTGCCTGGCCCTGGGGCACTAGATAGAAGAATACAGCAGTTCCTTTGAGAGACACCTTTCCTTCCAGTATGCAAACAGTGTAGCCCCCACATACGTTCAAAGGATTTGCCTGGAACACACTAAGATGCCTCCCATATTGCAAACAAGTCCAGAGGAGTGTTTGCAAGACACCACCTACCACAGCAATTCCCTCACCACTGACTTAACTAACTAAATGAAGACAGTTGCTTGACAGGTAAGGTAATTGCGAGCTGCTTTCCAGCACATTCTTTTATCAGATCCACTTTGGGGAGAATGTGAGAAGGCCACTGGTTTAGCAGAGCAAATCTACAATATTCAGGCCTGCTCTGAAATTCCAGCCTGGCCTGATACATGAAATATCCTCTGCATGCCACCAATTCTCTTCACCCCTGGTTTTACATCTAATTTGTACTCCTAATCTGGAGTCTTTCAAGACAGTGTTTCACTGCAAGCTAACTACAAGAACCTTAGAAAAGGGAATAGAATCCTCAATATGGGTCTTGCCAAGGACTCACAGGGCAAACAAAACAATACTTCAGAAGTCCACTTTGACATTGCAATTATACGTCTCTATCACTAAACAAAACTTTTAGGAATCTATTTTTCCTAGTCTCAGATAAGATTATTGTACTCTCAAGACAGCTGTCTTCCTGTTCTTAAAATAGGTTAAGTACTGGCTACCTGTCAGCTCTACTGATTTTACAGGTGGCCTCCAACAACCAGATGGGCCATTCCCTTAAAAGTTGGACTCAATGATCCTTGTGGGTCCCTTCCAACTCAGAATATTCTGTGATTCTGTGTTCTGTGAACCACATAAATTGGTCAGTAGTATATGGCTACACAGTCCTTCATTAAGAAAACATGCCTAATCAGGGCCTGATCCAACATCAATGGGATCACCNCTGTCTGGGCATTGAGCGGTGATGGGGGATACAACAGCACAAAGTCACCCCACGACAAGTGTTAAGTCACTTAGAGTGGCATCTTAAGTAATTTCTGCTTTTCGTCTCCTTCTCTCTTTACACAGACCTTCAGCCTCTGAAAAACTCCACGTTTGCATCTATTTGCACCACTCACATCTAGGGCAGAAATCTAGGCAAATCAACCATGACCATGAGCTCTTCAGAGAAGATACCATCTCTTGCCATACCTCTTGACTTACCACTGCCTGTGTTCATTTCACACTGGGACTCAAGGCATAGTACAAACACTAAATAAAGCATGATTATTTCTCCACTTCTCATTTGTTCCTTTTATAATGTTTCTTAAGATGCAAGCTCCTTGCAGCCTGCATCTTCCCCCAGGGCTTCCTATCGGTTTCCTCACTCTACCAGATGAGATGTTCTTCAGATACTACTCTGGCTACTATGTACCTCTCCAGCAGCTCTAAGGAAGCAATAGGATTAGGTCCTCAGGGACTCAAATGAAAAGGGATAGCCCCACCTGGAGGAGAGACAACTAAACGCTCCCCAGGCACACTGTGTCACTCCTGCTGGGAAGCTGAGAGAGAAGCTCAGGGAAGCCAAGTGCCTGACAACTCAAACTCAGGCTCCTGGAGCAAAGCACTTCAGAGACAAATGTGCACAGCCAGGAAAAAAGATGCAATAAATGAGGCACTGCCTCCTTCCCCTCACTTACCTCCTTCTTTCTCCTTCAAAAATGTCACAGTAGATGGCCCATTTCTCTGAATAAATCACTGCAGATGCCTGAAAAACATGTAGTTTCATAGGCACAGATCCCCCCAAAAATGGACCTTTCTAATGCTACAAAATTAAAACCTAGAGATGCTATGGCCAGAGCGTTCAGCTGCCACCACTCCAGAAAGCACAAGGAGGAAAAGGAAGTGTCTTACAATTATAAGATTTCTTTTACAGCTTGTTATGTGATTTCAGTGCAAAGCTTTCATGCTTTATGTGTTGGCAGGAAGTTTGCTAGACAGCAGTGCTCCGATGTAGAGTCATCAAGCCACCAGCTGGCCCTGATAGTAGCTTTTTTAGACTTCATTAGTGTCGACCATGCCTTTTAGATGAAGAGATATCCTAGGGAGCACACAACAGGGCAACCAAACATGATCAGCTCAGGGACTGCAGATGAGCTCTGAAGCTCTTCACCTCTCTGTTACTGGTTTCCATTTAGTTTGGTGACAGAAGGTCACTGCCACCTAATGGTTACTTCATGTCTCATAAAGAAGTTCATTTGCTTCTCACCTCAGTTCACCACAGGCTGAAGCACAAGTAGACCCACCACTGCACACACTGGCTGTGGTGTAGAACAGCCCAGTGTCCCCATTCACAGTTACCTTTTTGATGGAATGTCATGGAGAGTTCCTGAGGACTTCTCTCTACAGATGCAGTCCACCTCCATCAGGAAGAAACTATTTTAAGACATCACTTAATATTTAAGACACACAGTGTTACTGAATCACAAGGGAAGTCCAAAGACACAGGCTATTTCACTGGTCTGAGCTCTCCAATAAACTGTAGATTATTTTTGAAAACACACACACATGTACATTCATTACTGTTCTTTACAAGATCCTTCAGTTCGGCAACTTGACTGTGAGACAAAACTCATTTTGAAAACATCAACTCCACTGTGAAAAGCAAACACAGCAAAGCCAGGAAGAGCCTCCAAGGAGCAAGAAATTGTATTCTGTATAACAATAACACAAGGTTACGCTTTCCAAATATTTGCCCAGGTACCGGGTGACAGCCCAATAACCATAAGTTTGAATGAGGAGAACATCCTCATTCTGCTCTCAAAAGGAGGACATTTAATTAACCTCCCCAAATGGCTTTTCCCTGACAAACCAATTTTGTAGCCAATGAAGTTAATTCAAGAATGGATTCCCATTGTCTTCTGAGATACCTTGACCACACATCCTTTTTCTCCTTCCTGTCTCCTCTTCATTACAAAAAAACCAAAACTCACAGCAGTAACTTTTTGTCTTACAGAGGAAAACAACAAAAATATGTCCTGCTCAAGATTTTCAACTGTGGCCACTTGTGCCAAAATCTGCAAGACAACTGACCCACTGCAATCCTCTTACTACACTGAAAACTCAGAATTTGATTGATGTCAGCCCTTAAAGAAACTGCATGTTGTGACACACCTCTTGACTGACAGCAGGATCAACAGAAATTGATGCCAGCAATGAAGGAAGTGTCAGCCAAGACTTCCAGATGCTACAGTGAGAAGAACACCACTGGAAATGTCACATGGTAGGCTGACGGAGGAGACAAACACTGCAAAGGGCAAACACTCAAGGAAGGAGAAGAATGTCAGAGAAATGCAGCCTCCTACAGAATAAAATTGTTTTGAAAACAAAAGGTAAGGAATGGCACTGAGCAGGCTGCCATCCTTCTTCCTCTGGCCCAGTGCAAGCAGGAGCAGAAATGAAAAGAAATGCCCAAGCTTACATGTGCAAAGATGTCCATAATCATTTAATGAAACAGACATGAAGTGAAGAAAGGTCATACCTCCCCCAGTGCTCCTGACACTAGACTACAGACATATGATATCTTGGGGCTAACCATGGCTACCACTAGCCTTGACATCAGTACACGGGCATTACACTGGTGTCATATGCAGGAAAAGGGCCCACACACCAGGAAAGGACCCCTAATTAAGAGAAGGATTGAGTTTCCAATCTGGTCAAGCCACTAGTGGTGAGATGAAGTAACCACCGGGAAGGACATAAAGCCCGAGCACATAAGCAGGTTCATATCTGCTACAGGCAGGGGCATGAATGAAAAATGGCTGTTGCTGAGGAATGTCTGTGAGTGCCATCTGGTAAGTGGATTCTCGTATCTCCTAGTTGACAGGAGATCCAGGGAGAGGCAAACTAACCTCAGGACACACAGTGAATTCCCATCTACTTCTTGCTGCTTCATGAAAAGTAATAAAATACCCCCAATCTGCTGGCCATAAAAAAGTGCTGAGAACTAAGGGGCTTAGAGTATTAGCATCAAAAGTGGTCCACAGGGGACAGTAATATATAGTAAAACTGAAGATAGTTCCTTGGAGCTAAGCAGGAACCTGACTAAAAGTCCCTGGGGAACCCATTTCCTTCTTAATCTGCTTTGCATTTAATTGTTTCCTAATGACTCTGTCCTTGTTTGGCCCCAGTAGGCTCAGGGACTGGTGCTGCCACTGAAGCTTCCCATCTCTCATGCAAGGCCATGGGTAATTTAGAGACTCCCAGTTTAATATTTCACTGGGAATCCGTGGAGAACAAGGTAAGCATTATTTGCACTGGAGTAGCATCACCAGTAGGCTGAGTACCAGGAGGAGATCCACAGAGAAAAATGTTTTTTCACTCCCAGCTGCAAGCACCTCACAGACATATATGCAGCCGCATGCCCACACAGGAGAGAAGTGCAACAACCGCATTCAGACCTTTTGGCACTGTCAGCATGGTCCCCAAATCTCACTCACACACACACATAAAGATACACCCTGCCGCACAGAATCTCTCTTCTAGGCACAGTACCAAAATTGCATCTGGAAATCAGCAGCCAATTTACACACATGCTTAAAAGAAAATTCCAAGCTCTCAGTATACGAAGAGGAGGTTAACCTGACCTCACTAGAAGGACAGAAACAAGAGTACGATGAAAGGCTGAGAGTACCAGAGATCTATCCAGGACAGAAGCTAGCAGAAGCAACATCTGGCTAAGTATCATTAAAACACAACACTTATCTGGGAGGGGCATTCACATCCTCTTGGCCCCATCCAGTGACTAATCTGAAGTACCAATGGGGCAACTTCTTACAAGTCGTTCTGACCTAGTACAAGACCAACAAAATCAGCTGCCACAGAGAGTTCAAAGAGCTGCAAGGTGGTAAAGACTTGGTTGCCATCCACTTAAAACTGCACTGAGACAAACAGTTTGGTGTGCAATTACCCAGGTCCAAAGTATCTCCCAGGCCAAACTGATGCTTCACTGGCACAAGCTCTACAGGGATGTTGCTGAGATACCCACAAGTGCTGTTCCTGCCAGGCTCAGTGGTGGCACTCCATAACACCTGTCAACAGCAGGATAGGCCTCCACTGGTCAACGAGTTTCACCACCTCACATTATGCCTTGTGCCAACTTCCTCCTGTCTCCCAGCTCATGTCCCTGTATGCAGTCGAAGGCTAGTGCTGGCCATGCTGGTACACTGTGCTTGCCACTGGCTCTGCCCCACACGCAGGGGCTGACTCAGCTAGTCTTGGCCGCCAAGCAGGGAGGCCACAGCTGTGTGCAATGCTAGCAAACAGGGCCCTTTCTGGCTGCATGGGGCATGGACTGACAAACCATCAAAACCTGCATGACAGAGGTTAATGATACCATGGAGATACATGGCAACAGGTGAGGAATCTGCAACAGCTGCTGCAAATTCTGCCAATGGTAAGCTGTCCACAGCACTGATAACTCCACAACTTGGGTGTCACCCAAGGAAGCTACAGACAGCCCTTCTGCAAACCGGATTTCAAAGGTACAGGGCAGAGACATGGGCAGATGGACAGTGAAGCTCCAGACTCCAACACACCTATCTCCAATTTATGCCAGGGCATCAGTGCCACTCATCTGAGATGGGGAGCTACGTCAGAACAGCTTAGCATCTTTAAACAGGAGAGAAGGAGAACAAGCCTAAGGAAGCCATTCTGCAAACCATTCCAAATACGCTAAGACCATACTGATGATGTGGATTTTCTGCCAGAGGAATATAAAAGCATGCTGAAGTCCAATGTCACTGATTTCTACCTTATTCAAGGCTGTTTCCGGTCTTACAGTTCCTCCAGTCTGAAAATCCCTGGAGAGCACCACTCTATGCATTATAGCCACATCAGTGGCCTAAATCCTACATGCACCAAGAAGAAAAATGAGGCTGAAGACCTTACTTCAAACATACTATGCAGACTGGCCTAATTTGACACAAGCTGTACTTCCCACTCTTAAGAGACCTTGGACTGGAATAGCAGAGAAATCCTGGCTAATATACATCACAAGCTGTCAACTAAAACCAGGTGTCATTCACAGCTCAATGAACCATAGGGCTAAAGGCTGGAATGAAAGGTGCAGCACAAGACTTGAGAAGAGCAGTGGGGGTGTTTGTCTTCCTTTTCACTAGAAATGCTTTTGCTGTTATTGTTAATTACTGATATCAAAACATGACAGTGTGTTTTGCAATGAGATGTACACTTCTTTGCACAATTCTCATTTCCTCAGAGATCTGCGAGTCTGATTCATCTCCATTATTTCCTTTTCAACATACTCCCTTTACTTAAATCACTCAGCCTTCAAGTTACGGCCATTACCAAACAATAAGCAGAATAAGAAAGCACTGCCAGGCCGCCCTCAGCAGCCGACCACCACACAACCAGCCTGGGTAGCAGAGATCTGGTAGCAGAGCCCAAATGCAGACACCAAGGACTTGAGTCTCTACTGGACTTAAGTGAGCACTGGATGCATATGGCTACTTTTGACAAAGGACCAGACCTCCTCCATCAGGCAATGCAAGTCCTGCAAGATACTTATCTAATATGGGGCTGTTACCTAATTAATAATATTGCTGTTAACAATCTGGTAGAAAACATATTGAATTATTAAGCTGATGACTGCATTACAGCAATGGTTTTGGCAACGCACCTGTGCCTTGAAGTTTCCAAGGAATGCAGTTCAGTGCTATTACCTACCTGTGATTTGAGGAATTCATACTCCTCTGATCCGTATGGGACACTCCGAAGAGAGGTGAGGTAGTCATAGGTGATAACTGCTGTCTGCAAATGAAACCAGAAATGCTGAGCAAGCTCTGTAGTTGTCAAAACAATAAGACTTCTGTTAAAGAGAATGTATGTACCTTAGGCTTCAAGGTTTAGGCTCCACAGTGAAGCCCATGGCAACACACTCATTAATAAATTAAATGAAAATATTTTAATTTCAATGAACACTTATAAAAAGAAGTGCAGGGGCCTCATTGATACGTAGCTATTAAAAATAAGCAACACTTGGCACTCCCATACTATCTTCTATTTGAGATCCTCAAAGCATTCTCCTAATCTCTGTACAGCACCTTGCACAGCAGACTCCCATCTTGAGTCAACCATCTGGGGCTTCCACTGTAGGGTCTGCTGCTAGTAACAGAGGCCATCCAGACTCTGTTTGCACCTCATCAGTTATCCCACACTCCAGCTTCACACTTCCAAACTGCCTAACCTGCTTGCTCTGGGTAGAAGCTCAGCAGGGAACAGAGTGACTGAAGACAAACTCATAGATTAGCACAAGCAGCAGTACTTTTGGGGGTATTCAACTGCACAAAGGACTATGAGGCCAAAGGGTCGAATACCCAATCACAAAACCAGGATATGGGATCCAGCCAAAGCCTGTTAGATATTACCATGGACAATGGAATTATATTCTTAAGTGCCTTAATGATTTCTGAAAATAGATCTAGGGTATTTCACAATTCCTATCACTTAAGTTCCTCTCTTTCCACAGTCAGAACATCAGTGAATGGAAGAGAAACATACAGGTCATGTTTGGAGGGAGAGAAGGGGACATACACCTAGAGGAGCCTGTCCACTAACGTGCCATTTGAACTTCAAGATCATTGCCATGAAGCACAATTTGCGTAACTTCCATCAACAGTCAGTTTTCCTAAAATCTCCCTACTGAAGGGAGTATCTGGCACAGGATACTAGCCCCACCTTTCACCATAAACATGCCCAGGAAGGGCACAAGGTACAGTCGACATATCATGAAAACCAGCGACGCAAGGGAAACAAACCTGATTTGAGACAAAGCCAATGGAACGGACAATAGGGAAAGAGTCAAAAGCTCAGAAATGCATCCAAAAGTGGACCAAGCTGGGAATCAGTAACAGACACACTCCCTCCTTGTGGAGGTTAGGTTTCTCATGTTTCCTGTTTTCCAAATTGTAAACTCAGCACAGCAAGGTTTTTTCCTGGCTTTTCAGGTTCTCTTGCCCCTGATGAACTCAGGAGCTGTACAGCTACAGAGATCATTCAGAAGAAAAATTTTTCAAAGCATCTTCACAACCTCAAAGAACAACTTTGAAGTGGAGGGAGGTTCAAATCAGTCTTGCATGAAGGCTTGAGTTGGTTCTTATTTTATCTCTGGTCCACGAGGGTAATTATCACCTCCAACTCAAAAAGAAGCAGCTAACAGATTGGCCTGTATTACAGAGGAAGAGGGAATTAATTAAGCGGTTGCTAATTACACTGTAATCTTAAACACTAAATTAATATTATGATGATCCTGATAGGCAACTCTGACATTGCCAAATCCCTCCCAGCATCTAGCTACTGCACAGAATGTTCCTTCCACATAACCAAAACAACTCGTATACTCTCAAAAGAATACGGCAAATGCACAACAGCTCTGCCAGGTTTCTAATTTTACCAGAATACAGAAACTCTGCAGCGTGATGCTGCCCACACCACTGACTTTGTTCTGATCCAAGACTAGTGCTGTCATTTATGTTACAGTGTGAGACTGAAGCTCAGAATTATAAAAAGATATACAAGATCAACCAGTCCCTCCCTTTACAAACACCAGATGACTTTCACTGAGCTTGCATCCTGTCCAGTGTTAAACGACCCACTTGGTATCAACGAATTCTCAACACTGTACACTCTTACACTGCTCCTAAACCTATCCTGAGATCTTACCAAGTCATGGCACAACGTTCCCCCTGAATAGCTGTCTAGCCACACATAAGCAAGAGCCATTTCCCTAAACAGAGCTTAAAAAGAAATTTTTTGCTAGTGAGCTTCATCAGGTTTCTTACGGATTCTGCAAAGAACTACTGAACCAACATGCTTACAATACAACCAGACTGAAATCTCTCTAATCAAACTCAGATGAAATCTGTCCAGAGTCTCATAGCTGTACACTTGGTTTCTTGATCCTCATGTGTTCTTTTCTCCAGACTTCTCTTTTGTTTTGTTTGCCTCACTGTAACTTGTCTTAAAATTTTGTGTCTGCTGTTGCCGAACTTATTAGCTCTTAAGAACTGCAGTCTCTTCATTACAGTCTGATTTTTGCCTGGCTATGGTTCAATGACAGAATCAAGCATGCAGGTAAGAAGCCTGGGCTGGGCTAGATTGAAGGACAGATACTTTAGGTCCATGTAGATGTCACCAACATCGAATACCCAAAATCACTTATTTGCTGGAGACTTATCTTCCATTTATAAAAATAACAATCCTGAAGCTGAGCTTCTTAGAAATGAACATGTCTGCTCTATTGGCTTCACCTGGTCCAAGGGTAAGGAATGACAGCATTTCAGGCTGCCTGTGTTCAGATGAGAGCTGACTTCTGACTGTCCAACAAGGAACAGGGAAGGCAGAGGTCACTCGTGCAGCAAGACTAAAGAATCTCTCAGAAGCAACTCAAACACATGCAGACATATATACCAGAGGAAAAAGAATTCAGAAAGAGACAGAATATTCTTTTATAAAAGTATACACAGAGATTTAAACACATGCTGCCATCACCTACAGAAGACTGAGCACTGATAACTTGGTTTTGGGGGTCACTGCTCGCAGCTATGGGTGCAGAACCCTCTAATGCATTTAAGAGCAGGACCAGTGAAGCGCTTTACAGCCAATGACTTGTGACCTCCCTGAAGGCAAAGAACATGAAAGTCAAGCATGTCTGTGATTTGCCAGTATCTAAAGCAAAGAATATTTCCTTTCCCCTACTTCCTATTCTTCAGGAAAGTAACTTCTCTCCATCACTCAAAACACAGACCCAACTGCACAGCCTAATCACTGGAACTTCTCACTTATTTTTGTCTTAAACAGTAGATTACCACAAAAACAGTGGCATAAGAAAGACTGAGAAACACTGGTCAAGCAGGCAGAACTCAAGGGCAGATTGGAGAACCCAAACACCCTGAATAACAGATTCTCCTCCAGCCACAAGAAGCTGCATTCCCTCTCCATGCCTCAGTTTCCTGCGTTTTAAAATGGAAAGAGCTGCTCCCTGCCACCAGGCAGCACTACCTTACGGTCAGGGACAGAGAATGAAGCTTAGCACTTATTAAGAAGGAAAGATTGCAGTTTGTATTTCTACCTTCACCCTTTCAAAATAAACATTCATTTTTCACGACAGTTTATGATGCTGCATGCACATGGCACCTGAGCCAACCCACAGAGCTTGTTTCTTATTGCATCTGCCCTCAGGAGCTGACTCCCTGTAAAACTCATTAATGAAGTGCTTAAAAGTCACAGAAAATGCAGACAGACAGCTGCTTACCACTGGGGGTCTGTAAATGATGGAGATTGTGGCCTGAAGTGACAGATGCATAATACAAGTGAGGTACAAGGAGACTGATACCCCCTCCAGAGTCTCTGCTCTCCATGTTCCTGGCTGCTCATGGATTCATCAGTGAGCATCCTCAAGGAGAAGGCAGTAGGCTCCATTCCCAGTTTTCTGAGAAATATCAGTGATGCTAAGCAGATATAGCCATTTATTTTACAAATCTGGAAATCACCCATCCTCACTTTACTCTTGCTTTGAGAATGAACCTCCAAAACACCAGCCCATCTCTCCCCAAATCTCATACCAAGGGCCCTAGGGCAATGGCTACCCTAGTTTATCAATACAACCAGGATCCTTGTAACAAAATGTAAAAATGGCATATGCAGAGAAGAGGGTTTGAACTAAGTTACTCTTAAAAGGCAGGACACCGTACCTGGGTAACTGACCTTGAAGGGTGGCTGATGAAAATGTGGGCCCAAAGTGAGCCTTTGCTCTGAAGGTCCCACCCTATGCAGGGAAGCAGAGACAGCTCTCTGCAGCTCACTATCTCCATTTTTCTCTTTCCAAAATGTGCAAACAGGTGTATTCCTTAAATTCTTTCACCTCCTTTCTCCCCATTGTGTCAAGAACTTGAAGAGCTCCCCACGGACCTTCTTATTTCCTGAGCCAGCTGCCAACTGAAAATGGAGACAGGAAATGCAGAAAATCCCAAGTTCTTGGGAACTTCAATTCCCTTACCCATCTAGGAATCTTCATGCACATTACTACGGTAGAACTTACTGTGGCAATGGCTCGGCCCACACGAACGACTCCAAAATCATTAGGATCCAGGAACTTGTTTCCATACAGATAGATGCCAGAAGCAGCTGCTGTCAATGAGGCAAATTTCAACGCCCTTAGTGCCATGACTGATGAACCCTGCCGAGACACAAAACAGCGACTGTAACATCTGATAAGGACTTAGTGATCTAATGCCTACAGCCCCAGAGGACCTGACAATCCAAGTTTTAATTGCTCCTTTCCTAATGACACATTGCTAGCACTGCCCCCAGCCAAGAGCTCATGCAATTACCCAGCAACTGAGGGTAAGTTGCTCATAGCTATTCCTAACTCAGCAGTGTCTAAGGGCCACAAATCCAGAAATAACTCACTGCTAGACCTTGCATATGTGCAGCAAAACATTTCTTCAGGATCCTAAAGGCTTCTCAAGGAGACACAACAGGTGGACACAGAGAAGAAAGCATGAGATCACCAAAAGTCAATTCTGATCCTAGCAACAGGCAGTTCTCCATCACAAATTTTTGAAGATATCACAGTGCAGGCAGATTGTAAGGGGACAACAGAAGATATAAAAAAACAGGGTTTAAAAAGAGCTCTTGCAACATCAAGAGCACCCAAACCTTGTTAGAAACTCTACCAGGCTAGTTCTAAAAGTTCCACAATGATGATAAGTGGTCTAGGAAGAGGCAGTGCATCCCAGGAGGTTGTATGCCACTCCAGCAGCCGGTGCCAGACAGCCAGAGAGAATGCAGGGGATGGGGGACCCGATCAGAGTGACCAAGTGAGATTTGTTCTCTCATTATCACCATCCCATTCTACTGCCAGACAGGGACTGCACTGGCAGAAGAGTCATCTGCAGGAATCTACAGCCTATTCCAGGCTCTGTCACAGGCCCATTACAGGCCTGGGGTGAGACACTTCTCAACCACTTTTCTTCTGTGAGACAAAGGTGGGGAATGAACGCTAAGCACTTTGGATCACTACATTCATTGTTTGCAGTATATAAAGTAGCATAAACATGTAACATTATTATATATATTTTCCATTTCCTTATGTCATCTTAAAGGACTCAGAACTGAAACAAAATAACGAATTAGGTACATTTTCCTTTCCTTTCCCTATGGCTGGTATAGGGCAGAAAATATGACTGACTATTCCTTCTGCTTCTACCACAAATTAAAAGGTATGGTCACCTACTCTGCAAGCTCTCAAGAACACCCCGACACAGTGCAGGCTCTTACGCCATCAAGATGGAGTCTACTAATCCTCCCACTCCTAGGTTTGACTAAGAAACTTTCCTACTTCTCATCGTGAAGCTTTAGCAGGGTCAGCCTGGCTTGTGCCTTTTCTCTCGGAAGCCTTGTAACCAAAAAACACATGCGGTGACACAGGTCAAGTTTTTCAAAAACAGTTCACAAGAACACAATCAGCAAAATAAGCTAATATAACACAAGAGACCTTTGTATGTGAACCTTAGCTAAACTTTATTATTTCCTTTTATTTCCTTACAAGCCCTAGGTAATTGTGAGGCAGAAAAGCTGAGACATATTCTGTCAGTGCCTGTCAAAGCTGCCTGCAGCACCCCAGCTCCTTCTCCTGTCAGAATGGGTAGCTGGCTGACCAGGACTCCTCTGAATCTATGAACAAACTCAACAAAAAATAAACCTGGGCTCTTGACTGCAGCCAAATGAACAGTATTTTACAAAAAAAAAAGTTGCCCTCCTTCCCCTGCCTCACCGGAATTCTACAAACTTTGGGGGTTCTTCCAGCAGGACCAACCTTTTCTGTACAGAGATCTCTTGTATCCCCTGTCACCTTCAAAAGTCATTTTTTGCAAAGTGTTTTAATTAAACCATTTGTGGTCCTTGTACATTTCTGTAAAATTTCATTTATTGAAAAGTGAAAGGTGCAGTGACATTTTCTTAACAGAAAATATGCCTCTCTTTTTCATTATTTTTTCCTTCACTTTCTCAATTACTAACATTTTATTGAAACCAGGATGCAGGTCCATCTGTTCTTGCATCTTATTCCTACCTGAAGCTATAATCTTCAGTTTGTTACATCACATCTATTGTCATAGCCGCCAGCTGTACATCAGGAACAGAAGATGGGAACTTTAGGTAGCAAATAAACAGGCAGAGAGGCTGAATTCTTCAGCAGAAAAGTTCCTGCTTTCATGCTTAACATGTTGTAGCAATAAAAAGGAAATAATTAAAACTCCTCCAATATAAGGTACAGAAATAGAATTTTCTCAAGTAAATTGTATTTCAAAGTTTTGCATAAGATATAGAGGAGCCTTTTCCATGTAAATGAGTCATTACGACACCCCTAGGGATATCTTAAAGGCCCTGTCAGCTGTGAAACAAGCCTTGGGATGTCACTGCCTCTCGTTACTAAGCCCTGCGTTGATGGATCACCTCCAGCTCTTTTTTCACCTAGGTGAGGTGGCTTCTTTGACTTTCACACAACTTCGCTCACTAAGGGTCCCTCGCATTACAGCTGGGCTTCTCCCGTTCCCACCAGGGGCAGCCGGGACGGTGCCGGTTTCCTGTCGGAGCCCCGAAGGTGACCCCACTGCCACCTGCCCAGGCCCCGGGAGCGGTGGCGATCGCTGACCACCCCGAGGGCGGTGAGAACCCAGAGCCGCTCGAAGCCCCGGCCAGGCCGCTCCGGCCCCCGAGCCCGCGTCCGCCGCCGCGCCCGAGAAGTGCCCGGAAAGGACGTAAGGGGCTGGCGCCGCCTGCTCTCGGTTCTCCTTCAGGCCGGGCCGGGTCTCCTGGAGCAGCGAGCGCGCGCCGCGCCGCTCCCGCCTCCACGAACAACCCCGGCCTCGCCAAGCCCTGCGGCAACGGGGTCCCCGCCGCCGGGGCCGCAGCTGCGGGCAGCATTCGCCGCCTGGGCCCGGAGTCCCCGGCACGGGCGAGGCCACCGCGAGGGCAGGAGGGCCCGAGCGCTCCGCCTGCGCTCAGAGCGGCACTTACCGACCGCCTCGCCGGCACTTCAACTCGCGCGCGCCGCACACCGCCCCCCCCCCCCCCGCATCGCACACGGTACGGCCCTAGCCCGCGCGGCACGCCGGGAAATGTAGTCTCCGGCCGCGGCCGCTCGGAGGGGCGGGGGTGCGGCGGAACTGTACGGGGCGGCCCTTGGGCGAGCCCACGGGGGACCAGCGGGGGGAGCGTCGGGTGCCGCTGCGCTTCGACGGCTCCCGGGCTGCGCCGAGGCCTCTGCCCTGCCGGGAAGTGCGCAGCTCCCACCCCCGATTGCAGGATTTTTACCTCCTCTTGTTCGGTAGCTGCAGGTAACGCAATCCTGCTTTATCATTGGGGCTCCCAGAAAACCCATCTTCTGCACTCTTAAAAGATATTCACACTTAAGGATATTTTAGAGAATCAGTTAGGTTGGAAAAGACCTTTAAGATCGTCGAGTCCAACCTGTGACCTAACACCATCTTGTCAATTACGCCGTGGCACTAAGTGCCGCATCCAGCCTTTTCTTAAACACCTCC
>VYZQ01064473.1:57594-85724 GCA_013400655.1 Mystacornis crossleyi | reverse complement strand
TTTCAATTGGTTTTCAATGTTTTCTCATCAAAACTCTGGAACAGGGAGAAGGCTTGCATGCATGTATGAATATATACATACATATATCAGAAATCATGAGAGAAGGTAGAAATTACAAACTCAGACTTCCTTTCCACATCTATGAGAGGTGCTGGAGGGGCACTGATGTTTTTATCAACTAGAAATCAAAACTGCTCTTTGGTGAAGTATATGGGTTTGACCTGGGCACTAAGAATATTTTATTTTGTGAGTCTGAGTATTGCAACACATCAGGGTTGGGTGTGAGCACAGTCACCTACACAGCCATATAGCACGTGGGCTGGCAGCACGTCTGCCCCTGGTGCTGACCGGAGCTCTTCTGCTCTCACCAGTGGGATTGTGATGACGAGAGTTGCAACACTTGTCCTGCTCCTGCTGAACGTGAACCAAATGTTGTCTACCATGTGATCAGATCCTCAAGCAGTGTAAATTTATAACCTAACCTGTGCATCTATACTTAGCATTGATCATTCAGTGAAATGCACACATGGGTGTCTAATATCAGCTTATGTTTAAGGATATTCCAAAGAGATGTGCATCGTAAATATCCCAAAACCTGCTGTTCTCCATTCACGAGAATGAGCCAGTAAAACAACTGTGTCCATCAAGAGTAAGAGAACTGTTGGCAACTAGGAAAATAGTTGCAGAATGGAAATAAAAGCAGCTTTCTCTGCAGCTTATCTTCACCTCCTTACTATAAGAAATGAAAATTATTTTTAAAATTACCATATTCAAGGTTCAATGAAAAATCAATCTCTCCACTAAAGCCTTCTTACAATAAAGATTACAATAAGAGAGAGAAAGAACAAAGCAGAAAATGAAAAAATGTTGCTGAATCATCATAAAGAATGTAAAATATTCATATTGTCTGGAGCACATACCTATCTTGATAGTCACCCACTTGAAACTTAGCATTTCTGATTGAACTTTTCTCCCATTGTGAAAAGAAGGAAACTCAATGTTGTTTCCAGTCAATATCTTTCTGAGAAAGAGAACCTGCAATTCAATAATACCTGGGAAGCCATGGTAGAAGTATTTGGGACAGCTACCAAATACCAGTATTTTACAGCTACCAAAATTAATCCCCAATACTTTAGAAGGATGCCAGAGACCAAAACCAAATGAGACCGAAAGGTTTCTAATGATTCTTTGAGAGTTATTGTTCCCATCAGGATTCTGGAAACTCTGAAACAAAGCAAGGAAAGCATCACTGCCCCACATTCCCATTCATATTTGCAGGAATGCAGTTGCACCCAAAAGGATGGAAATGGCAGGGAAAAATGATTGAAGCAAAAGATCTCAGCTTCTAAAAGTAATAATCCAGGACATTGTACTCAAGAAAACATCCTGATGACAAGTCTTTTTTCCTGGATGAATAGGTTTTTCATCCAAATCCCTGTGGAAAAGTGCTGTAGAGGTAATTTATCTGCCTTCTTCCTGGCTGTGGGACAATGGTGTGTTAAATATTTTCCTGAAAGATCAGCATAATATTGGAAACATTTGATGGGTACTTGTATTGGATTTGTATGGCAAGGTTTTGGTAGTGGAGGGGGCTACAGGGATGGCTTTTGTGTAAAGCTGATAAAAGCATCCCCCACGTCTGACAGGGCCAACACCAGATGGCTCCAAGACAGGCCCGGCTGCTGGCCAAGGCCAAGGCTGTCAGTGACAATGCTAGCACCTCTGCGATAGCATAGTTAAGAAGAGAAAAAAGTTATTGTGCAGAAGTAATTGCAGGCAGAGAAGAAAGGAGTGGGAATATGTGAGAGAAACAGCTCTGCAGACAGCAAGGTCCGTGGAGAGGGAGAGGGAGGAGGTGGCTATTTCCAGATCAGAGAATATCCTAAGACACCCAGAAGGAACATCAAGTCCAGTTCTTCAGTGAATGGCCCACATGGGGATCAGTCCCACAACCTTGGTGTTATTAGCATCGTGCTCTAACCAGCTGAACTAATCTCAGGGTCGTAATATTCCAGGTGCCAGAGCTGAGATTCCCCTGCAACCTGTGGTGAAGACCATGATGAGGCAGCTGTGCCCCTGCAGCCCATGGAGGACCATGGTGTATCAGATATTCACCTGCAGCTTGTGGAGAACCCCACACTGCAGCAAGTGGGTGCCCAAAGGAGGCTGTGACCCTGTGACGCCCTAGAGCAGGACCTGTGGACCTATGGAAAGAGGAGCCCACACTGAAACAGGTTTGCTAGCAGGACTTGTGACCCTGTGGAGGGGCCATGCTGGAGAAATTCAGGAGGAATTGTAGGTCATGGGAAGGACTCACACTGGAGAAGTTTGTGGAGAACTCTCCGTGGGAGGGACCCCGTAATGGAGCAGGGGAAGAGTGTGAGGAGTTCTAGCATGTGAAAGGAACAGCACCGTACAGTTCATGTGTAATGATGAACTGACTACAACCCCCGTTCCCTGTCACTCTGCACTTCTGGTGGAGGGGAAATAGAGAAAACTGGGAGTGAAGCTGAGCCCAGGAAGAAGGGAGAATTGGGAAAGGGTTTTTTAAAATTTGGGGTTATTTCTCACTATCCTACTGTAATCTGATTGGTAATAAATTCAAAATAAATTAATTTCATCTCCCCCACTCCCCATTGTTTTGCTATGACAGTAATTAGTGAGTGATCTCTCCTATCTTTATCTCAGTCCATGAGGCTTTTGTTATTTTCTCTCCCTGTCCAGCTGAGGAGGGGAGTGACAGAGCAGCTTTGGTTGGCACCTGCCGTCCAGGTAGGGTCAACCTGCCACAGTACTGCTTTTGTTTCCATCTGGCTTCACTTCATTTTTGTTTTCCCCACTTGTACTCTGCGGCAGACCTTAATGTCAATGCCTGCACAGTGTCGGCTTCCTGTTAAATATTATCTCTAAGAGACAAAGCAGCTACAAATTATGAAAGGCAGAGTTAAGGGTGATTACCCTGCCAGCACACTGAGAATACAGGGCCCACATGGCCAGTTGCTGCATCAGCCATATGATGGCTAAACTGGCTGCAATCCCATAAGTTTCTTTGCCTTCTAGGACAGATGGGAGCTTTTGAACTGATGGGGGGCAGTGAAGCATCCCCGCTTAGTCTTGGACCATTACAAATTGTGTAGGAAAGACTGTTTATTGGAAGGAAGCTTCATGGTTTGGAGGGAAAAGAGGAAGAAAATTAAAAGTTAGGGAGATGTGCGCCTGATGTATTGCTGAGGAAATGAGAAAATAAGTACAGATTGAATGTGAAGTAACAACTCTGAATCACGTAATTAAAAAAGCTTAAAAATACAGGGAAAAGGTCTACTGTTCTGTGTCTACTAAAGCATGTGTAAGTTTTGTGATAGATTTTTGTGTTTGCAGATTCACAACCTCCATGCCTCAGGCTGATAGTGGGCATAATAGCAGGGTGTCCATTTAAAGCTGCTGTGGTATTGCATATAAAAATCAAAAATAGCAACTCTACCCTCGGCATAACCACTGATTCCTGACCACAGCCCACTGCTTCTACCTGGGATGCTTAAAAGCCTGCTGCCTGGGCTATCAATCTCCTGCTTTAACGGCTAGATCCCACATGCTGGCAGTGCTCCCAGCACAGGGAGCAGGTCAGCATCTGATTTTTGCTGGCCTCTCCTCCAAAAGCTATGGGAGGTTTCTTCAGAATTATTTTGTTCCTTGCAGCTTTCAGTTAAACAGGCTGTCACTGGGTCTGTTGCAGAGAGGGGAATAAAAAAAGAGGCTTTTGTAGCATAACAATGCCGTGTGCTGATGTGCAGTGGGCAATTATGTAACCAACGCTAAATCTTTCTATAATTAGAACAAGCACCTAGTTAGAGTGATCAGAGCTCTTTTGTGTGTGCCTGCACGGGTCTCTGCAAGAAAAACCTTGGCTTGAAAGAAAGATGCTGGCTTGATTTCCCTTTCCTTTTCAACTGGTGAATAAATTAAATCTCAGNCCCTAGAGCAGGACCTGTGGACCTATGGAAAGAGGAGCCCACACTGAAACAGGTTTGCTAGCAGGACTTGTGACCCTGTGGAGGGGCCATGCTGGAGAAATTCAGGAGGAATTGTAGGTCATGGGAAGGACTCACACTGGAGAAGTTTGTGGAGAACTCTCCGTGGGAGGGACCCCGTAATGGAGCAGGGGAAGAGTGTGAGGAGTTCTAGCATGTGAAAGGAACAGCACCGTACAGTTCATGTGTAATGATGAACTGACTACAACCCCCGTTCCCTGTCACTCTGCACTTCTGGTGGAGGGGAAATAGAGAAAACTGGGAGTGAAGCTGAGCCCAGGAAGAAGGGAGAATTGGGAAAGGGTTTTTTAAAATTTGGGGTTATTTCTCACTATCCTACTGTAATCTGATTGGTAATAAATTCAAAATAAATTAATTTCATCTCCCCCACTCCCCATTGTTTTGCTATGACAGTAATTAGTGAGTGATCTCTCCTATCTTTATCTCAGTCCATGAGGCTTTTGTTATTTTCTCTCCCTGTCCAGCTGAGGAGGGGAGTGACAGAGCAGCTTTGGTTGGCACCTGCCGTCCAGGTAGGGTCAACCTGCCACAGTACTGCTTTTGTTTCCATCTGGCTTCACTTCATTTTTGTTTTCCCCACTTGTACTCTGCGGCAGACCTTAATGTCAATGCCTGCACAGTGTCGGCTTCCTGTTAAATATTATCTCTAAGAGACAAAGCAGCTACAAATGATGAAAGGCAGAGTTAAGGGTGATTACCCTGCCAGCACACTGAGAATACAGGGCCCACATGGCCAGTTGCTGCATCAGCCATATGATGGCTAAACTGGCTGCAATCCCATAAGTTTCTTTGCCTTCTAGGACAGATGGGAGCTTTTGAACTGATGGGGGGCAGTGAAGCATCCCTGCTTAGTCTTGGACCATTACAAATTGTGTAGGAAAGACTGTTTATTGGAAGGAAGCTTCATGGTTGACAGGGAAAAGAGGAAGAAAATTAAAAGTTAGGGAGATGTGCGCCTGATGTATTGCTGAGGAAATGAGAAAATAAGTACAGATTGAATGTGAAGTAACAACTCTGAATCACGTAATTAAAAAAGCTTAAAAATACAGGGAAAAGGTCTACTGTTCTGTGTCTACTAAAGCATGTGTAAGTTTTGTGATAGATTTTTGTGTTTGCAGATTCACAACCTCCATGCCTCAGGCTGATAGTGGGCATAATAGCAGGGTGTCCATTTAAAGCTGCTGTGGTATTGCATATAAAAATCAAAAATAGCAACTCTACCCTCGGCATAACCACTGATTCCTGACCACAGCCCACTGCTTCTACCTGGGATGCTTAAAAGCCTGCTGCCTGGGCTATCAATCTCCTGCTTTAACGGCTAGATCCCACATGCTGGCAGTGCTCCCAGCACAGGGAGCAGGTCAGCATCTGATTTTTGCTGGCCTCTCCTCCAAAAGCTATGGGAGGTTTCTTCAGAATTATTTTGTTCCTTGCAGCTTTCAGTTAAACAGGCTGTCACTGGGTCTGTTGCAGAGAGGGGAATAAAAAAAGAGGCTTTTGTAGCATAACAATGCCGTGTGCTGATGTGCAGTGGGCAATTATGTAACCAACGCTAAATCTTTCTATAATTAGAACAAGCACCTAGTTAGAGTGATCAGAGCTCTTTTGTGTGTGCCTGCACGGGTCTCTGCAAGAAAAACCTTGGCTTGAAAGAAAGATGCTGGCTTGATTTCCCTTTCCTTTTCAACTGGTGAATAAATTAAATCTCAGATTACCCCAAATTGCTGTGAAAGACAAACTGTGAAAAGCGTTTCCTTTTCATTCCTCTTGAAGACATTTGCATCCCAGGTGTGAATCTCATGAAATGCAGATGCAAACCCAAAGGCTTGGCCTCTCTGTCCCAAGCACCAGAGCAGCAAGAGCAGCCAGACTGCCTGAAGGGAGGACAGAAGGTCAGCATCCGCCCTCCCTGTTGAGAATCAATGCCTTGTTTAGATTCACTTTGATGAAGAACAAGAGAAGATATCTGCAAAGGCTCACTTATACTAGACATTCCGTATGTATGGAGAGGAGGCATGGGAAAAGAGAACTAAACAGTCCCAGAAAGCAAGTGATCCTATGATTTTATGAACCCAGAGGAGTAGTTTAGAGGAGATATGGAAAGGCGTGGTGAGAAATTGCTACCAGAACACCTTGACCCTTCACTTTTCTGATCTCCATCCTGTGGGTGGTCAGCAACACAAATATTGAGGCAGATCCATCTTCTGCAGCTATACACAAGTTTAACTCTAGGTATCACTGTAGCAGTGCCAATTCATACAAGTTAAAGGTGTGGCTAGTGGGATCTCTACTGCTAGAGATGTGTACTTCTCAAATATTCTGTGGTTCTTTTCTGATTAGTTCAGCTCACCAGATGAAATATTACAAATATCTCTGTATAATGGTTGACAGATGTGCAAATCAACATGGAAGATATGAAATACAGCAACCTCCTACCTGGAGGTAATTCTAGAAGATAACATACTCACACAGGTCTTCTGATAGGCCAAACCCACCCCATTCTTGGTCCAGCTGAAATGGAGGTTGGCAGGTTTTGCCTTTCTATCAGCAATAGAAAGTTCAGCGCTGACTCTGTAAGCCACAAAATTTTAGAATAGCATCTTCTTACTAATCATACTGTACAGAGCTAATATTTGGATAAAACTTCTCTCAACAGAAACATGTCCATTGCCCAAGGTCATTCAGTCCCTGTGACTCAGTAATCACCAAAGTCTGAATGTGAAAATAGAAAGTGATATGCTCCTTGGAGAGCAGGGCTTTAGATGAGCAGCAAAATCCACTTCTACCAGTATTTTGTTCCTTCAAGGCCTTTGCTCAACTTTGTTGTGTGGTATCAGTTTAGACAGTTGCATGCCACCTCCATACTTCTCTCTCATAGTTTCTGTTGGCAAAAAAAATCCCCTTACCCTATTTGCTGAAGCTGTTGGTGCCTAAAGGGCACTCCTCTTGTTCTTACAGGTTGTTGGGAAGTGTCAGTAGGCCAGCATGTCCTCTGTTTAATGATCTTATCATCTGGAAGTGCAATGCTTCCAAGACCTTCACAAAACACCCTCGGAGTCTGTGGTTTTTACAGAAGCACATGAGAACAGTTTTGCCTGAGAAAGTTTACTTTTCTACAATATGCAACAAATAACAGAAATTAAACCAGCCCTCATTTCAGTCATTCCAGAGAACACAGACATGGCTTGGAGAATTTAAAGATTTTTTACAAAAGCATTAATAAACCTTGTGATCTTTTTCCCCCAGCTATAATTATTCTTCCTGAGTGCTGCCTGTAACCCCTTAGGGAATGTGAAGTACAGCGGTTGCAAATGTGGTTGAACCTTTCCATCTAGGTAAATCTCTTCTCTTTCGCTGTTTAGCATCTTACCTGTGGCATAACTGATCCCTTGAGTTAAGAAGCATCATTTATTTTGATCATTTTTATCTGACTGTGTGCAGCAACTGGTAGGCATACAAATATCTGATATTAACAATAGCTTATTCCATTACTTTGTATCATCATCTTCATTTGTTACAAGATATTTCATGAACCATTTAATTCTGGATTTGCAAATGTGAAAAGTGCTGGAGTAGATAAAAAAGGTGCAGAGGATTTACCAGCCTAAATCTACCCCAAAAGACTCCTCAGAATGCCTCAGATATACATTCTTAAAACCAGCTGTGATATTCTCATCAAACTAAAACTGTCCCTGCTCCCAGCCATGCCAAGACCTCTACAGTGCCTGAACTCCTTACCATACCGAGGATCACTTTGGGAATAGAGATGCATGTGGAAATCTGATATCATTATTGTCCATAAAGATATTGTCAAAAAAATATCATGATAAAAACAGAAAGGAATTAATCCTTTTTGTCTTAATGAGAGATTTATATTTGGGGAACATATGTTTCAGATTCTCAGAACCATTCCTTGCATAATGTTTCTTTTCAGAGAAGCACAGAATAAGCTAAATTGGAAGGGACACACAAGAATTATCAAGTCCAACACCTGGCCCTGCACAGGACACCCCGAGAATCACACCATATGCCTGAGAGGATTTTCCTGATGCTTCTTGAACTCCGTCAGGCTTGGTGCTGTGAACACTTTCCTGGGGACCCTGTTCCGGTGCCCAACCACCCTCTGGGTGAAGAACCTTTTTCTAATATCCAAACTAAACCTCCCCTGACTCAGCTTCATGGCATTCCCTCAGGTCGTGGCACTGGGCACCTGACAGAAGAGATCAGTGCCTGCCCCTCTGCTTCCCCTCCTGAGGAAGTTGTAACTGCAATGAGGTCTCCCCTCAGTCTCCTCTTCTCTGGGTTGAACAGACTAAGGGACCTCAGTTACTCCTCATACGGCTTCTCCTCAAGGCCCTTCACCATCTTTTTAGCCCTCCTTTGGATGTTCTTTAATAGCTTTATGTCCTTCTTATATTGTGGTGACCAAAATATCACATAGGACTTGAGGTGAGGTGAGGCCGCACCAGTTCATAGCAGAGCAGAGTACAGCTCTGCCATTTGAACAGTTACCAGATCTGGTTCAGAGAAAGTCCAGACCTAGGAGATACGTGAAGATGCACAGAGATCATCAATTCAGACGCGAATATTAACTTTTCTTGTCCAATGCTGTGATTGTGGGACATTAAGTTTCCCCTGACTGTCCCTGTATGAGGCCTGGTTGCTTAGGCTTGCCCAAAGCAGATCTGGTAATAATGAAACTGTCTCTTCCCAGGGGATTTCAGTTTTGATTCAAAGATAACAAGGGATAGAAAAGTGAGCACCTCCCACAGTTTTTCAAAGGTTGATCACTCTCACTGTTAAATATTTCAACCTAATTTCTCAATTGAATTTCCCTAATTTCCAGTTCCAGTCACTAGTTATTGTTTTGCCTTTGTCTGTGTGATTAAGGAGTGGCTTAATATCTTGCATTTCAAATTTGTGTGGATACATATACAAGATGGTCAAATCACCTCTCAATTTTTTGTAATGAACAAAATATACTAAATATTTTTATTTGTTCAGTCAGGTAATTTTTCCATGTGATGTTATTGTCAAAGGACAGATAAATGGAGTTAACCTCATTATAATCTGGCAATATTAACGTTTACCTCTTAAACTTCACCACAAAACAAATTTACTTTTGTATTTCCCTTACACTTCCAATTAATGCTAGCCTTATAATACCTTTGTGGTCTTTTAACACTCTTCTACCTTCTAGCATTGTTTTAGAAACTTGAACACCAGGACGAGAGTCCTTCTAGAGTTCACCATGTACGTACTTCTGCATCCATGGCCTGCATGAGACTTTTTGTTACTTCATACCACAAGAAATCTGTGCTAGGCTGCTCGTCTCTCATAACCCTCACGGATCCCCTTCAGAGTCACTGGTTCGCAGCATAGCCTGTACTTAACCCCACATTTCTTACTTAGAGATATATAAGTTTACACAATGTGATGTTGAAACACAGCTTGTTTAAATGGATTCTACTTACCAAGTCATCTAGCTCACAATGTATGGCTTTCCTCCCAGTATTCCTCAACATTTTGCCACTCATTTTGAAACATACAAACTTTATGAACAGCAATTTAATATTGATTGCAAGCTGATGAAAATGGTGACTAGTATGAGTCATAGTCTCCCTTCCTCTGTAACTTCCTCGGAAATACCTTATGCAGCATTGATCCACTGATGACGATTCCTTTGTATTTTGAAATGCCAGTCGGTTCCCGAACCCAGTGGCACATCTCTTCAAGTGTTGCACAGTGCTGATTCTTTAATCAAAACATCATCAGAAGCAGAAGTAATGGTGTGGTGGTGCATTCCCCCTCCACCTTTTCAGGCCACACTGGGATCTAAGAAATGCTCACTAGGCCTCAGCCTTTACCAACAGCACATGCACTCAGCCCCTCTTGAGCTTATCAGAAACACTGTCTGCTCCCAGGAACCGAAGTTTCCAAACTTCACACAGTTTTTAAGCTCATAACTTCTCAGCTTTTTTTTCCTAGTAAACATTTTTGACCAGTTAAACCATATACGGAAGCATTTAGATTTGAAACATGATAGGTAATGCAGAGCAGGGACAAGAAATTATTCACAGCTTGATTTGCAGCAGTTGCATAAAATAAAGACTGTGATAAGTTTACTGAGCCATATGGTTTTGAATAAGCTTGTACAGCCCATTTGTATCATGTGGTCCTCTCTACCCGGGGCTAAGGGCCTTCCATATTGGCAAACTCGAAATTAGCCAAGTCAGACATCAAAAATAAACCACAAAAAAACAGAGGTTCAAGGGAAAGAAAATATTCAAAAGAACCAGAGTTGCTTATAGCCAGACAACTATAAACATCTGCAAGCGCTGAGAGCTTACTGTCTGCGATGAGAAATGACCTGCATAGTTCTCAGAACAAGCTGTGAGACTGAGAAAACGAAAGGAGCATCTTAGTGCAGGAACTGAAGCCGATTGCTCACCTACAGTTTTACCTTTGAAACAGCGAATTTGTATTCTGGCTGTCATACAAACTGTGTTGCAAAATAGCTCACAAAGGTGTATATTTGCCATACAGCATTAAATAGTACTCCCCAGAAAAGAAAGAAGGAGAAATGTCAAAGTAGGAAGGATAAAATATAATTTTTTCACGGAGACTGGTATAACAGCTGGGCACAGAAGCCTTGGCAACTTCTGAGGGGGAAAGGAGGCTCCTGAATCAGGTGGCAAAATTGCCAGATATGACAACAGCAATACTGTTAGTAAATGAGTGACAGAAATGGGTAGAAGGGATGACAGATGAGTTTTACTTAGGAAAATTATTGATAAATGTTATGTGACAGTCTTGTATCTTTAGCTTTTTCTGAATTGCTCGTAAGACACCAGCTATCTCAGAGAGAAGGGGAAGTATCTGTCATTCATAGAGGTGGTGACAGAGCTGCTGTCACCACAGTGCTAAACCAAAAGCAGATTCCCCCTGGAGATGATGAGTTAGGGCATAGACAGAATGCACAGGATTGCCCTTACCTCACTCCAAATCACCCCTGTCCTAGAAGTTGTAGCAGATTAGTTTAGCCTGCAGGAGTAGTTTGCCCTGCAGATAAGGAGATGATAAAACAGACAAGATGACTAGAAAACTGCAAGACAGTTACTCTGCCATATTGTATTCCTGCCTCTCATGGTATGATTTTTTAATTTCTGATAGACCATGTTTGTTTCTTTAGTCATTCTACTCTTTTCTTCTCTGTCTGGCTTCTGTTTCTCTTCTGGATGAAACGTGCCTGGCTCAGGGACTCTTCTCCCTTTGATTCACTAGATGCTGCGTAAAAATAGCAACCACTGATTAATAACTGTCTTTGGTTATATGTGGTGCTATATATTGCGAGTTTAACACAAATAGTGACTTGCCTATGTAAAGGTCCGCCTAGTTACCATGTTTTACAACTCCCTGAGAAGTATTTTTCCATATTCCAAATTTTAATTATACTCTAAAGAGTGCATCTCTTGATTTGATTTAAAGAACTCCTATGTAACATACGGATGCCCATTTAACATAGACAGCACAACTCCTTGTTTTTAATGCAGGTTTTTTATTTTAAATCAATATTTTTACACCACTTTCAGTCTGTCTTCTTTCCTTCACTCCCATGTCCCAGTTCAACGATTTCTAAGCAGCAGGTATCAGAATAAATTTTATTCCAGTCCATTTGCTCTATATTTTCTGCATTTTACTTGTACCTTTTCAGCTGGATGAACTGTGAAGTTATTGAACTTGTTAGAGACTGTGTGAATAGTACAGGGGAGCGGAGCAGGATGGCTGAAGAAATAACGGGGATACTGTAAAACTACACTTCCCAGGATGCCTTGCGGCTCACTCGCGTGCGCCGCCGCGCCACGAGTGTCGTTGTCAAACTACAACTCCCAGGCCACGCTGCGGGCAAGGCGCACGCGCAGATTTCGCCACTTTCCCCTTCCTCGGCGGTCCGGGTGCTGAGCGGACGGCGGAGGCGGTCAAGATGGCGCTCACCAGGTGGGTCCGGCGGGCCCGGCCGGGCCGTGATGGCGTTGCAGCTCGCGGCCGGCCCGGGCTTTCCCCATCGGGCTACAGAGCTCCGCCGATGGGAGCGGCCGCGGTTGGGAAGCGCGCCGAGGTGCCGCGGCCTCTCCTGGGCAACGAGCCAGCCGGCCGGGCCGCGGCCGCAGGGAGCGCGCCGAGGGCGGGTCGGGCCTGGAGGAGCCCTGGCGGGAGCGGGTGTTTGGCCCCTGGTTCAGGGCTCTGCTTCCTTCGCGTGTTCCCTGCGGGAGGAAGGCGCTCCTTTACCTCGATTGGGTTCGTGGGGTTTTGTCGAGGTTCCGTCGCCGTCAGAGAGGGCAAGCGCTCTTTGTTACTAGTTGCAGTGGGTCTTGCAGGGCTTGGGAGTGCAGTTCCGGTGGCTGCCCCGGAACCCCGAGTTCCTCTGTGTACTTTCTTAGTAAATGCACAAAAGGGGTCTGTAGACAAGAAGAGGTGCAAAAGGGGAAGTGAAGAAATTTGGGTTCGACTTGCCCGTGGTAGGGAGGTGTCAGGCCGTTGAGAGGGGAGATTGTTGACAGATCTGTTTGTGGGTGTTTGCCTTGAGAGAAAGGAAAAGCGAGTCATTTGGAATAGAAACATAGGAACATAATTCTTCTTTCTTATCCGTAGTAGTGGAAAGAATACCCAGTGGTATGTGACATTCCTTTTGGAAAACGGGCGTTGTCACGCTTCTGTTCAAACACGATGTGAACGAGGATGAGTTTAGTATTAGGTTTTTTTTTAGGAATCTTCCAAAATGCTGAGAAAGTGCACATTGCCTTTGCTACTCTAGTCTCAGAAGCTGCTGAATCTCAGAAGTTGTTTTCACATTTATGAGTGCAATGCTCAAGTTCCATAAATTGTTTCTTAATACGTAGAGAGTGATTGTAGAGAAAGTAATAACTTAGAAAGAAGTTGACTCAAGCATAGTTGAGTGTCAGTGAGTGAAGTTACCAGAATGAACTTTTTTATGTCATTCTCTTTTGGTGGCTGTCCTTGGATGTCCAGTTTTTTGCCAGCTCCAACCCAGCTGTCCCAAGATCAGCTAGAACTAGAAGAAAGAGCAAGAGCTCAGAGATCCAGGCAGACTGCTCTGGTCTCATCACGAAGGGAACCTCCCCCATACGGTTACCGGAAAGGATGGATACCACGTGTGCTAGAGGTAAATGTTTAAATTCATACAAGTAGTAATGTGTCTGCTAAAGGAGAAAAAAAATTTCTGGAGTACAAATAAACTCTGAGCACCTTGAATGTAGATCTGTGAATGCAAGGGTCCCCCAAGAAAGACATCCCTATTGTTCTTCTGTCACTATTAAATACACATTCCAGATTATAGCTGAAATAAGCGCATGTGTGTGTATGAGAGAACATGTGTTCTGTTCAGAAAGATAGCTGCTATTGGGGGACAAAATTACAGTTGGAAGAAAACTTTAAAATTAGTCAGATATTTGTTATTTAAGTGTGTTACTGGCAAAAGGGTTTTGGACAATGTTGTGTGTCGTTAGTTGTAATCCTTGCCAGTTTAATGTAATTTGAACTTGACCTGCTAGAAGTAGAAAGAAAATCCAGATGTGTAGCTCTGATTACAAAACTGGTTTGGAACAGTCTCTCGCTGTGAGCTGGAAAAACCTTGCAGTTTGAAATGATCCTTGACAATAACTTTGAGACCTTTTCTGGTGAGTCACAAGCCGGTGCTCTTGGGACCAAGCATGCTGTGGAGGTTTTACTACACTTCTTCATGTATGATCTTACATTGTTTCCAAATACCATAATTTCATCAGCTTGTAACAACATTGGCCTCGTTTATGTTTGAGTGCCATTTTTGTAAATCCAACGCTGTTCTGTGGTGATCCATATACTTCAAATAGTAGTTCCAGTGGTTTACTGGAGGAAAACATTCTTATGTGGGTGATGTTAAAAATTATACTTTCATTATACCCAGTGTAGGTTTTCCTTCCTACACTGTTGAGTTCTGAAGTTAATGTTTTAGTGCTTATTCTTTCTAAAGGTTAGTAAGGAAATTTTTGAAGAACCCAGGTACTGAAGGTTTGCAAAGAGTATCCTGCACCACCTGGCCACAAATTAATACACATCCCAAAAAGCCCATTAAGGGCCCCTTTCTGCTTCATAAACAAGTGCAAATTAAAAAGCAGTAAATGCTTCCAGAGCATAAGCTTTGTCCAGTGATCCTTGAATGCCATTGCTGGAAAAAGCAAAACCTATTCTTAATACATTAAGGGTTACACAAAAAAAAAATTGAAGAATGTCTGAATTTGGTTCTGGCTAATACTTTCACAACTGATTGTTGAATGTGGGACATCCAGTGGAAAACTTCAAATAACTGAAATGATGTTTCAAGGAGTAGTTGCGGATGACATAAGCACATTGTCCCTGTTTGGAAGTGTTCTGCTTGGTCGTTTCCAATCTCAGTCCACTCTGTCTCTGTAGTGGTAACTACTTAGTCACATGGTGGGCGTGGAGGGGGATAGATCTGCTCAAGACACCCATTCTCATTTTTTGATCTGTTTTGTTACCAGACTCCACATAAGCCATGCCATTGAGACAGAGAAAGGGATGGATGCTCCTGCTGCTTTAAGCAAATGCTTCCTCCAAAACATTGCATTTGAAACTGTAGCCTGAAGTTTTATGAGTGGTACCACTGGGTCCTCTGTGTTACTGAGCCAGGATTATCTGCTTTAAGAAGTCTTTTGTTTATCTGTTTATTAAATGCTTTTACACCAACACATTGTAGAAGAGAGGAAATAAACTGTAATAATATTGGGCTGTTGTGTGACGGGCCAATTTTCAGTGTATTTACACGTCAAAGTAAGGAAATGCTTGACACAGGTAGCATTGTAAAGCTATGAGCTACAGGCTTTGAAAGGAATGGAATGCTTTTTTTATCTTTTTCACTCCGTTATGGTGTGAAAAGCAACAAATAACCAGTAGAAGTCTTCATAAAAATGCTGCTCTTGTAATTTTAGTATCCACATTTGCTTTATTGCAGAAGGTCAATTTTTGATGTTCTAATTAATGACTCATTAAGTAGAATTAATTAATTCTAATTAATAACTTAAATACTTAATTTTGTATTGTCTGTAGCATAGTATCGCCTGCACATTCTGGTCAATAATACTTGTTCTGAGTTTGTGCAGCGGGTAATTATTGCAAGATGTCTCTCCATTTCAGTGTCTTTTAGTAACTGCAAGTTCTCTCATTAATTGCTCTCTTATCAGTGAAAATAATAAAGTTACTGGAGCATTCTTGCCAAGTTAGTTTTTGTTGAAATCAATCTGGTCTTTCATTCAATTTTGCTTTTTTTTGTCTTTTGGACATTCACTATTCTTTTCTTTTCTGTAGGATTTTGGAGATGGGGGTGCTTTCCCAGAAATTCATGTGGCCCAATATCCATTGGATATGGGCCGAAAGAAGAAAATGTCCAATGCTTTGGCTGTTCAGGTGGATGCAGAAGGAAAAATAAAATACGATGCAATTGCTCGACAAGGACAGTCGAAAGACAAGGTAATATTTCTTCCAGTATGTCAGCTGGCACGTATACTTGGAAAAGTTGCATGTACACATTGCATATACTTGAACTCGTTGGCATTAGCCACATGGATTGCGTCATCTTTTCTTATTTAAGAATTAAAATAATGTCAGACAGAAATTGTGATCTTCTCTGTAATATAATTACAAGATAAAGCAAAAATGGTGAGAATCTCCACACAGAACTTACTTGATGGCTTAGCAGTTTTCATTTTCTAATGAAGGCAAGAAGCTAAAAACAGTTCTGTGGCCTCATTTCAGCGTGTAGAGAGAGGGGACAAAAAACCAGACAGAAAACACAGTTCAGCCTTCAGAATGCCTCACCTTGTGTCTTACTGATTTAATATTTGATGCTTTTGGTTGCTTTGTGTTGTTGGGTGCTCTAGGTTTGCTTTTGTTTAATTGCAACAGAAAGTACTGCCGGTGGTTGTACTCCAGAAGTTTTGTGCTGAGTGCAGAGATGGCAGGATTGTCATTGAGTTTTTTGGCGGGAACTTCAACTTCCTGTATCCAGCGGCCTTTCTAAAACCAAGAGATGACACTTGAGGTCCTGCTGGTTTTGAGGTCAGATACTTGGGTCTCCTAAGTCTACTTCAAGGTGTATTTACATCTGCCTTTTCAAGCATAACCAAGCAGGCTATGTGGACTTTAATTCCCTTAAGCGGGTGTTGGGGGCTGGAAAAGTGCTCAGGCATGATCAAGTGTATGACCAGCTGCTTCTTCCAGCAAGCATCTTCTGTAAAGAATAGAATAACGCAAACAAAGTCTAAACAAAGTGTTAACTACAAAGAGTGTTTTAACTAATAGATATGAATAGTTGTTTTCAAAGTAATTTGACTTCTTGGGCTTTAATTTAGGATGCCTTGAAAAGCTTGTGATTATATAATATGCCCCATGTCTTACTGCATTTGAGGAAGGGAGGAAACCAAAATACAGACTTTACCTCTCAAACAAAAAGATAGGATGGGCATTCTAAGAATATCAGGGAAAATACTTTTAACAGATAAATTTATTGATTTAAATAGATTCTACAGCCAGTAGGATTTTATATCTAATTAATACTCTTGAGTGTCAAATCACATCTGGTGTATCCTCATCCTGTGCCTCATGTGTTACTGCAGTACCTTTGAAAAAGATGAGTGCAAACTGGACTACATGCTGTCATGTGGAAGTAGTTAGACTAAGCAGAAGAAAACAGCAGTTGGCAGTATTTTTATTGAGGGAACTTTTCTTGGAGTTCTGTCAGACTTTTTCTAATGTTTGGCATTATTTTTCAAGAGGAAGGTGTTAAAATATTAATTCTATTTGAAGAAATTTTTTACTAAATATTTGGTACTTCATGCTAAATAGAAATGTTGCTTTGTCAAAAGCATACAAAATAATTTCAAGCAGATAATTAGACAAGTTATAATCATACCAATTTTGGGGAAGCTGCAGGCCAAATAATAAAAAAAATTAGTGTAGTTAAATGTTCATTTTTACTTGTTGTCAAATACCTTTTTACTTACTTGTAGTATTATTTTTAATTTGCATGTAGTAGAACTGTTCAGATTGGAATCTTAGTATGTTTGAAAAATAACTAGATATGATAGTAGGCAAAAGTGATTATAATCTTTCAGTGAATCTTATTTGGTTCAGAGTTAGGAAAATACTTCTTAACAGGTAGAGTTAAATTTAAGCTGTTAATGTTTGTCATATTTGATTAATGCAGATCTGTACTTTCATTGACTTTCCTATGGTGTCTGCGATGAAGGCAGTAATATTCTCGTTCTCATTCACCAAGATGGTGAATTCCCCAAGGGATGAGGGGCTTTTCCAAAACCAGGCTCTGTAGAACTGTAGAGTTTGGGTTTCCTAACCCTGAGCTCTGCCTTTTGTGTCAGCTTGATCCTGATTGCATCCAGCTGGATGTAAATACTGAGAGTAAAGATTTAAGTATTGTGATGCAAAGGGGAGTAAAACTGAGGGAAAATTTCATCACAGATTCATAGAATGGTTTGGGTTGGGGCACTCTCTGCCAGACCCGGGTGCTCAGAGCCTCATCCATTCTGGCCTTGAACACTTCCAGGAATGGGCTATCCACAATTTCTCTGAGTAGCCTGTTCCAGTGCCTCACCACCTTCACAGTAAAGAATTCCTTCCTGATCCTGATCTAAACCTACTCTCCTTCAGCTTAAAGCCCTTCCCCCTTTTCCTGTCACTACATGCTCTTGTAAAAAGTCCCTCTCCAGCTTGTAGGCTGTCTTTAGATACTGGAAATCAGAAGTAAGGTCTCCCTGGAGCCTTCTCTTCTGTGGGCTGAACACCACCAACTCTCTCAACCCGTCTTCATTAGAAGAGGTGCTGCAGCCCTGTGGTTAACTTAGTGGCCTCATCTGGACTCGAAATTTCAACACGTTAACATTGCCTTTGTGTTTGGGGCCTCAGAGCTGGATGCAGCATGCCAGCTCAGGTCTCACCAGAGCAAAGTAGAGGGGCAGAATCAGCTCCCTCAATCTGCTGGCCACGCTGCTTTTGATGTAGCTCAGGATACCCTTGGGTCTCTGTGCTGCAGCAGATTTTGAAACTATTTCACTGGAAGCAGCAGAACTACTACTGTTTGATTTGCTTTGCAGGAGAAAGTATTGGCAGAGATGTCATAGGGAGCAGTTCTTCAGTGATCTGTGTTGAGTTGAATAATGTAGAATATTTTCTATTAAGAATTTCTGATAGTACAGTGTCAGTGGGAATAGATACAGAAGTTCCATTTTCCAGGGAGCCGCAGCCATAATTCAATATTTCTTCCATCTTAATTCTTTGAGCTAAAAGAAACAGATACTTAGCAGCCTGCCAGAAATGAGATGGAGTTTATGAATCTATTCTAGGAGCTACTTGTTTGGTGTGAGTTAGGCAGCAAATTTTGCTTTTGCTACAGTGTATGGATTTTTTGAAGTTGAATTTAGTATTCTGCCTTCTTGTAGAGGCAGCAGTTCCATCACCCAGCCCCTATCTCTAGATGACTTGTCAGCAGTTTCTGCTGTTGCAGTAGGTCATCTCTCTTGCATCTGTTCCCTTACATTAAAAAATAATTGCTTCAGAGAATTTTCCTTGAAAAATACTGACACAAATGTGATAGTCTGACAAGCCTCCTGTTTGGGTTTGGCAGAAAGTCTGCTAGACTTGAAATGCTGGATAACATTGACAGACCTGGATGCGTGACCTTATGGATCTGAGGATGGAGTTCCTTCCGTCTGGCTGGCGAGATGAAGGATTTCTAGCCTAGCTGTGTGGTTAGCTCTTGTGCTGCTGTAAATTCTTTCAGTACTTTCTCTACTTACATTATTAAAAGCCAGGCTAAAATAATGGATCAATAGTGATATATTTTGGTGAGACTGATGCTGTCCCCTTATTAGGAAAATAAAAACGTGTAATTGCATCCTGTGTTTTTATGAAGACAGAAGAAAGAGTGAAATCAAGGAATGGAACTGTTAGGGCCGTTACTTTTTTCCAGCAAGAATAACTTTTTATGTTGGAGTTGGATTTCCTCTTCATGGCCCAAGGCTATGGATTAGTTGTTAAAGGAGGAAAAACTCACGAAGCTTATTTACAGGGTTTTTTTTCCCAAGATTGTCAATTCAATTGAAACATTTACAAGAGAGTAGTTCCATTGTTGAAGAAGTCCTGTCACAGCTATGGAACAGGTCAAGAGAACATGAATATAACTCAAATAATCAAAAGTGTTACCTACTCGCAACCTGTTTGCCTTTGTGGCAGAGCTTTGTTTGAGAGTTTGTTACCATATTTTTATCTGGTGTGTATACTAGGCTTACAGCCAGGTACTTTTAATGATTTCTAAAATGTTATGTGCGTCATATGTTTGACAAGGAAGGAATTAATTCTGCATTGCTTGACAGTAAATACTTGATATACATATAGGATTCATGAGCACTGTACAGGTTTGCTTGGGATATATAGAACAAAATATGTTGAGGAGAGGATTTCTGTGTAGCAAATTAAGACATTTCTGTCAAGACACTTGGCATCTATTAAGTGCCTTGTGAGACTCTGAATGTGATTGATGTCTAAATCCTGCCATGTGGTACAGTATCTTAGCCAGTTAGGTATAATTCTCTTTGTGATTGCAGTGGCATGCAGATTTCTAATTACTGCCTGTTAAGGCTGCCCCAGCCAGGGAATCATGTAGCTGTACCAAAACTTGAGCCTTTTCTTTCTACCTAGAAGGAGATTCTGCTTTTCAGTAGCAATCGGAGTGAAATACCTAAAACACAGGCTGATGCTTCCTTTCAAATTTCGTAGACTGAAAAATGGTAGTGGATGGGCACAGTACAATATCAAACAATCCCAGTCTCCTCTTTATCTTAGATTAGCGAAGTGTCTCAACATTACTCGTAAAACAAGACGAATGTCTAGAAGAGCAAGAAAAAGAAATGCAACTTCTTTATCTGCCTCTTTGTATCACTTCAACAAAGGACTACAATTAAAACGTACAAGTATATCAAGTTTTTGATGGCAGCAGAAATATTTGTATTTTCAGGATTGTTTAATCTATATTAGGTATTTCTTCCATAGTAAAGCATCTTGCCATTTGCACGCAATACTTCAGAGTTTAAATAGTTCATATAAATTATTTGTACCTCAGTGTAAAGTAGTTTTTAGAGCACTCTTGGATCACAAAGAGCACCTTCTTTTATTTTCTTCTTTTGTCTTTTGGAATGCTCTAAAGCACCTTCAGCATACTTTGTTCTTCATGCAGCAAGACATTTGGTCTTAAGAGTTAATTACCTTAGAAGAACACTGCTCTTCAGATGTCCTTCATTCAGCATCTGAGAAGCTAGAACATTGCTGATACTAATTCGAAGGATTAAAATTTTAGGAGTGAAGGCTGAGAAGCAGAGAATGGCTCTCATGAGATTAATTAATGCTGAAGCTAAAGGTTAATTTTGTAGTTGGACATGTACTGTATAATGAACTTGAAATAATAGTTCTTGGCTTTTAACTCTTTGAACTAAAACTTCCTGTTTTGCTGGATACTTGTGAAGCATTAATGTAATACAATACATTTTTCCCTGAAGGCTTCTAATTGTGTTCTTTCCCAATATTTTAAACTGGAACTGGAAGCTGCCAGCAGCTATCTGCATGTTGTGTGAAAACTCAAGTACCTGTATAAGGGAAAGTGTCAAGACCAGATTTCTCAAATACTTATTTTTTCAAGAAAACAGTAAACATAATGACATGAAAAAGTCCAGATACTGGAAAATACTTGTATCAAATTCTTGAGTAATCCTTGAAAACAAAAGTAAAAATATGTGGGGTTTTGTCTGTCTTGGGATCCCTAAAAAAAGGAAAATACTAGGAATGGGAAGCAGAAAACTGCTGTCTAATACCAGTTCTGAGAGCAGTGTATATAATTACATTTAATCAGATTGCTTTGTTTCTTTGATTACTCCATCTGTAAAATGGGGTCCAGAGTATATGTGTAACCAGGTCTTCTATGGGAGTAATTGAACGATATGTAATTGTAAGACGTTTATAGTTGTATATTAATTTTAATTAGTACCCAAAGTATAGTCTAAGCCTGAAAGATTTCCTTTGATATATATACATTTATTCCTGTTCATCAGCACTAGTAAAATATTATGTCTTCCAGGTTATTTACAGCAAGTACACAGATCTTGTGCCAAAAGAGGTCATGAACGTGAATGATCCTGAACTGCAAAGACCAGATGAGGAGGCAATTAGAGAGGTATTGCATGCACTGATGTGCCTAGTTAGCAGTGGTATGCTTTATTTGCATATGGGATGAGATGCACACTGTGGTATTTTTTCTTCAGATAACAGAGAAGACAAGAGCAGNGAGAAATCAGTCTCCCAGAAAGTGGCAGCAGCCATGCCAGTGCGAGCTGCTGACAAACTAGCTCCTGCACAGTACATTCGGTATGTAGTGCTGGTGTTTGTGTAAGATGTCGTGATATACAAAATGGATTAAAATTGGCATATTTGTTGAATTTCTGAGAACAGAAATTCCTCTTGAATTCTGTTCTTCTGTAAGGAGTATGAAACTGGCTTATGTATTTTGAATTAACCCACTAATGATCACCTACTTTGAAGTAGGTCATTAATGTGTCATGAGTTGTGGCACTTGGGAGGGGTTATTGTTTTAGAAACAAAACACAGATTTGCCAGGGATCACTATTAATGATGCTGCCCTGAAAGCAAAGTGTTTACTGCAAGTTTCAAGCCACAACAAGACATGTAACGAAGCTCTTCCTTCATAGAAAATGAGCAACTGGAAAGAATTAGAATTATGAGGAGGCTGCTACTCATTTATGATGATTTCTATTTCAAACAGAGAAAAATTTCATGGCAGGGTTACACTTGGCTTGAGGTTAGTTCTGAGAAAAAGTATGTGAAGAGGTTAATACTGAACAGTAAGAAGTCACCAGGGCTTCACAGACATAAGTGGAGAGTATTGTGACAAGCTGTGCGTATTGTACTTGTTTTTCTTCTATTTCAGAATCTAGGTTGAAACAGGAGAATACAGCCCTGAAGAGAAGTTACATTCTGTCTGGTGTAACTGAGTCTGCACTCAGTGCAGTATCATCTGTGCAGTTACCTGCTGCTGACATTCATAGTGGCATAGTCTTAAACTGTTGTGGATAAAATGAAACCACAGCTAGAGCAGTGAACTGAGTAAAAATGGAGGCGGGACAGAAATATCTAGCTGTGTGCAGAGAACTGAGCGCTCTGTTTTATTCAGGTACACACCATCTCAGCAAGGAGTTGCATTCAACTCTGGAGCAAAACAGAGAGTTATTCGGATGGTGGAAATGCAGAAGGACCCTATGGAGCCTCCAAGATTCAAGTAAGTGTTCACAGCTTGTTCATGGAAAATAGAAGATTCTGAAGTGTACTTCTGTGCAACATATTGATTGTCATTGTAATTGTTTTCATAATTGCTCAGAATTAACAAGAAGATTCCGCGAGGACCACCATCTCCTCCGGCACCTGTAATGCACTCTCCTAGTAGAAAGGTATGAAATGCTATAGCTGTTCTCAGTTTTGAATCCTTAGGTGGGTCCACAAATTCTTTGATCTAGTTCATTTCTGCGTACGTTCTCCTTACTGATCTTTTGATGTCATGTTTTGTGATAAGCTTGGTGCCCAGTGCAGTCTTTTTGTTTGTTTTTTTTTCTTTTTTTTTCATTTGGGCAGTTCTGTAAGTAGCTGTCTTTTCATGTATCTTGTCAAAGGTTGAGTAGATGTCTCATATTTTATGCAGGGCTGTGCTGCTAAATTTGTTCATGGCATAAATGAGTTGACCAAGGCTTTAGCCTGGGTACCCTTATGTTGCTTTTAGGCAACACTGTTGTTGGGTACAACTTGAATGGCTGCTAATTGTGCAGATGTTAACAAGCTGGCTGAGAGTTATGGCCTGTGTGACAAAAGCTTAAGAGGATGGCTGAAGAGCTGTCGGGACTTTATTCCGTGTTGGCAGAGATACAGTGCAAAAACCAATCCCATGGCAGAGGGTTTGGAACCAGCTGATCTTTAAGGTCCCTTCCAATCAAACCATTCCTTGATTCTGTAATTTTACTGCTGCTAAGAANTACACAGATCTTGTGCCAAAAGAGGTCATGAACGTGAATGATCCTGAACTGCAAAGACCAGATGAGGAGGCAATTAGAGAGATAACAGAGAAGACAAGAGCAGCCTTGGAGAAATCAGTCTCCCAGAAAGTTGCAGCAGCCATGCCAGTTCGAGCTGCTGACAAACTAGCTCCTGCACAGTACATTCGGTATGTAGTGCTGGTGTTTGTGTAAGATGTCGTGATATACAAAATGGATTAAAATTGGCATATTTGTTGAATTTCTGAGAACAGAAATTCCTCTTGAATTCTGTTCTTCTGTAAGGAGTATGAAACTGGCTTATGTATTTTGAATTAACCCACTAATGATCACCTACTTTGAAGTAGGTCATTAATGTGTCATGAGTTGTGGCACTTGGGAGGGGTTATTGTTTTAGAAACAAAACACAGATTTGCCAGGGATCACTATTAATGATGCTGCCCTGAAAGCAAAGTGTTTACTGCAAGTTTCAAGCCACAACAAGACATGTAACGAAGCTCTTCCTTCATAGAAAATGAGCAACTGGAAAGAATTAGAATTATGAGGAGGCTGCTACTCATTTATGATGATTTCTATTTCAAACAGAGAAAAATTTCATGGCAGGGTTACACTTGGCTTGAGGTTAGTTCTGAGAAAAAGTATGTGAAGAGGTTAATACTGAACAGTAAGAAGTCACCAGGGCTTCACAGACATAAGTGGAGAGTATTGTGACAAGCTGTGCGTATTGTACTTGTTTTTCTTCTATTTCAGAATCTAGGTTGAAACAGGAGAATACAGCCCTGAAGAGAAGTTACATTCTGTCTGGTGTAACTGAGTCTGCACTCAGTGCAGTATCATCTGTGCAGTTACCTGCTGCTGACATTCATAGTGGCATAGTCTTAAACTGTTGAGGATAAAATGAAACCACAGCTAGAGCAGTGAACTGAGTAAAAATGGAGGCGGGACAGAAATATCTAGCTGTGTGCAGAGAACTGAGCGCTCTGTTTTATTCAGGTACACACCATCTCAGCAAGGAGTTGCATTCAACTCTGGAGCAAAACAGAGAGTTATTCGGATGGTGGAAATGCAGAAGGACCCTATGGAGCCTCCAAGATTCAAGTAAGTGTTCACAGCTTGTTCATGGAAAATAGAAGATTCTGAAGTGTACTTCTGTGCAACATATTGATTGTCATTGTAATTGTTTTCATAATTGCTCAGAATTAACAAGAAGATTCCGCGAGGACCACCATCGCCTCCGGCACCTGTAATGCACTCTCCTAGTAGAAAGGTATGAAATGCTATAGCTGTTCTCAGTTTTGAATCCTTAGGTGGGTCCACAAATTCTTTGATCTAGTTCATTTCTGCGTACGTTCTCCTTACTGATCTTTTGATGTCATGTTTTGTGATAAGCTTGGTGCCCAGTGCAGTCTTTTTGTTTGTTTTTTTTTCTTTTTTTTTCATTTGGGCAGTTCTGTAAGTAGCTGTCTTTTCATGTATCTTGTCAAAGGTTGAGTAGATGTCTCATATTTTATGCAGGGCTGTGCTGCTAAATTTGTTCATGGCATAAATGAGTTGACCAAGGCTTTAGCCTGGGTACCCTTATGTTGCTTTTAGGCAACACTGTTGTTGGGTACAACTTGAATGGCTGCTAATTGTGCAGATGTTAACAAGCTGGCTGAGAGTTATGGCCTGTGTGACAAAAGCTTAAGAGGATGGCTGAAGAGCTGTCGGGACTTTATTCCGTGTTGGCAGAGATACAGTGCAAAAACCAATCCCATGGCAGAGGGTTTGGAACCAGCTGATCTTTAAGGTCCCTTCCAATCAAACCATTCCTTGATTCTGTAATTTTACTGCTGCTAAGAAGAGTTGGGGTTTTTTATAGAGTGGAGTCCTGAACTTTCTACTCTAACTTATTTCAATAGTTTCATAGCTGCCTTTGAGAAAGAAAACAGTATTTCCTTTTACTATGAATCTGAAGATGACTTTGCTTCTTCTCTTAAATCAGATGACTGTGAAAGAGCAGCAAGAGTGGAAAATTCCTCCATGCATTTCAAACTGGAAAAATGCAAAGGTAATTAAGTTGTCATAAATTAATTTTTCTAATGTTGCAACCTGATGGGAAACGTATGTGAATGATTTAAGCTTGAATAATACTGATTTTAAACCTCTAGAGTTAGGGAAACTGGCTGCTTCCAAGCATGGAGAACACATGATCGATAATACAGCTCATTTTTCTTCAGTTTGGCATATAAGGGTTGTCCAGTTGAGAGTATAGACCTGAGGAAGAATATGTTACTTCATGGCAGAGATGATAAATTTTGAGAGGAAAAAATTATATTAGTTAAAATTCCCATAATAGTGCAGTCGAAACTCAAAACCTCTCGAGGTCACAAAGTAAGGCCATCTAAACTGAAAAAGAGCAGAGTGTCAGAGACCCAAGCGTGTTTCTTTTTAATACTGCAGTCCGTATTTCTGGAAAGTTTTCCTTGTTGCATTCTTTCATTAATTAATTTTTATCACAGGTCAGCTAGGTATTTTTGTTCCTTGTTTGAGTAGGTCCTGTCCCTTTGTTTTTTATCAGCCGTTTGTTTAGTTTATGTTCCAAAAGAGGGGAGAATTTATTCTCCCCCAGTAACTGCAGTAACTGGTCTAATTATTCTGAAACTTACTAAGCTGTTGTCCTGAGACAGCCCCTTCAGATGGAGGAAGGAAAAGCTGCATGTTTGGATGTTACTTTTTTCTTGCCTACCCCAACACAGCTGTCTAACTGGGACTGACGCTAATTAGGAGATCAAATTTTAGGTTACAGATGCTAAAACCAAAGCAAAAATTCTGTAGAGCTCACTAATAAAATCTTAAAATATAATCTATAAATAATTTTGAGTTTCATCTTTGGAAAACAAAATTGGCATTTAGTGAGTTTTACTTTTGCTGGCTGCCTTGCCCTTTTCTTTCTCATTTTGAATCAGCTAACCTCTTAACATGTATGGGGACCGTTTAGGTAAAACAATTTTTAAGCAAAAAATGGTAAAACAGCTTAGAGACTGGAGAAGCTATTATCTGTAGTTCTTAACACAAAGCAAAAAGTGGACCTTATCAATTAAAAGCTTTCTTTTGTCGGAAGATGAAACTTGAAGGGAAGCTGTGATTCGGATTTAGTGGGAGGGTGGAATTGGAGTGAAGCTTAATATTACCTGGTAAGAATTTGAAGTACATTTGAAAAGGAGATCCATTGAGGCATAATAATGATGGGCTGTGAGTTTTTATGTGTTTTTGTTTTCTTACACAATAAATATAATAATGCTTGCTATTACAAATACTGTTTCTGTGATTAACTGCCTCTCTGTTTCCACTGTAGGGTTACACCATTCCATTAGATAAGCGTCTGGCTGCAGATGGCAGAGGATTGCAGACTGTTCATATTAATGAAAACTTTGCCAAACTTGCTGAGGCGCTCTATATTGCTGACAGAAAGGTCAGGTAGTTCTTTAAGCCGTTCTGTTCCATATAGTTTTGCTACCTTTGTATGTTAATTTCCTTCAGAAAATCAGCCATGAATAGGCTATAGCTTTTTGATTTGTCCTGCTTCTTTGCTAATGTAAGACTTAAGGTCTTAACCCACTATCTCTGAATCGTTGGCTCAGTGTGGGTTAAGTTACTGGAAGTCATGGGTCTTGTCTCTCAGCTCTAATTGCAGTGGCTGATGGGCTTTAAGCTTTCTAATTTTGGTTTCATTTCTGCCCTATTTACTAGCTTACTCCAGGACAGATCTGCTTGTATCGCAGGTGGTAGGCTTTCTGTATTTTTAACTGTGTCTTATTTGTGCAGGCTCGTGAGGCAGTAGAGATGCGTGCCCAGGTGGAGAGGAAGATGGCTCAGAAAGAAAAGGAGAAACATGAGGAAAAGCTCCGAGAAATGGCTCAGAAAGCCAGGGAAAGAAGAGCAGGGATCAAAACCCATGTTGAAAAAGGTACATTTCTTTGCTGTTAAAGTGCTATGGCTTTTTTTAACATTGAAATGTGGGCTTGGAGCAATAACCTGAGAACCTACAGTATCTAAATACCGGCTGAAATTTCTAAGCATGACATCAGTTCGTCTCTTCACTCTGTTGGTTAATTCACTGCCTGGTTTGATGGGATGCAGGTTGGAACATCAGTATGTTGGTATATTTGGGTTTAGGACACTGAGAATTTTGGAGTTAATAATGCATTGGTGTGAGTGATAGCTTTTTTTTTTTCAGTTCTAAACTAATTTTTTTAGAAGAAGCATGTTGCAGATGAAGGGCAACTTTGTTTAGAAGAACTAAACCATCCTTTAAGTTTTCAGAGGTGGTAAAATGCAATATTCTATCTGTTGCACTGTTGCAGAGCTGTAGTTCTGTTGGCCAGTAGGCCCTAAAAAACCCTGCTGCCAACCTAACTAAATTGTCACCATTGTGATAAGTCTTATGTTCTGATTGAAATGACACTTCAAAGATCAAGATGTGAACTTAGAGAGCAGTTATGATCTCTCTAGGAGGCGGAGGGATATGGTCATACAATGCCAGATCCTGCAGCTGGGGTGTACTAACCTCTTACCGACAGACTGGTGGCTGGCCAGCTAGAGAGCCCCTCTGTTGGAAAGGACCCAGGAGCTGTAGTGGACAACATGCTGAATATGAGCCAGCAGTGTGCCCTGGCAACAGAAATGCTAAGGGCATACAAAGCTGCATCTGCAGGAGTGTAACCAGGAGGTCAAGGGAAGTAATAATTTCCTTTTATTGGTGACCTCTAAGACTGCATCTGGGATACTTTGTTGTAGCGGGTTCAGTTCAGAACCCCGCGGAAACACCAATTAAGTGTAGTGGTTTTGTTCGCATTTCTTACCTTCTGTGGGATAAGAATTAGGAGGAATACAAAGCAGGCTCTAA
>VYZQ01064473.1:40659-56985 GCA_013400655.1 Mystacornis crossleyi | reverse complement strand
AGTTCTATCAAGTCTGGAGGAAGTTACAACAGCCCCTTGCAAAAACATCACTTCTGTGGCTGGTGGAATTTTTTTTTTTCCTTAGCTAAAACCTCAAGCTGTGCTAACCCATGACATTTGTGCAGTTACGGGCCTCCAGGTACAAGACAGACATTGATAAGTCTGTCAGTTCAGTGGAAGGCCATCAGAATGGTCACGGGCTCAAGTAACTGCCTGTTCAGATGATGCTGCGAAAATAACGTTTGTTCAGCTAGGAGATGATGTGCCACTGGGGCCAAATAATGGGAGCTTACCCACAAGGTCATCCCACAGTGATCCCTAAATGATTGTCAGAGCTCTTCACCGAGTTGCATGGTGGAAGAATGAGACAGTGGTTGAAGCAGGAGGTTTCAACTATATATTAGGAGAAAAATTTTCACCATGAGGACCAACAGCAGTGGAACAGGTTGCCTAGGAACTCTGGCAATCTCTATCCTTGCAGGTTTTCCTCACCTGACTGGGAAAAGCCCTGACCAACCTGGTTTGAATTCACCATTGACAGCAGGAGGTTGTGAATTAGACTCCCTTCCAACCTGAGTGATTTTCTGATACTGCATCACAGAATGTTCTTCAAAACACTTAAATCGCTGCACGTTTCAATTTTATTTTTACACTTAAAATTATAATATAATGATCTGTGAATATTTTAGAATATTAATGCCTAGACAGACATGTATTCTAAGCTCTTGAAAGTTGGAAGAACATAGTTGTCAGGATGTGTCTGCTTTGACTCTTATCAAGGACAGTCAATTGCTTGGGGCATAAGAAAGCCGTGGTGTTCCATGTGTTCACTTTAAATAAAGCGTAACATTTTAAATAGTAGTAAGGGTCACTACTCTTCTGTAAAAGAATACTGAATTGAATTACTGTGCCAATGTCTGTGGCATAATTAACTCAAACTTCAAATATTTATCTATAATGAGCAATCTTGTACTTGTTCAGAGGATGGAGAAGCTAGAGAAAGAGACGAAATCAGACATGACCGGCGCAAAGAGAGACAGCATGACAGAAATCTTTCCCGGGCAGCCCCTGATAAAAGGTGAGTCACAAAAAAAAAAGCTGGTTTATTCCTGTACTGGCACTGGTTTACCCACTAGGGAACCTATTACTGGGCTTTCCTTTTCTTGATGTTAGTGCCTGAATTGTATCTTGTGGAGATAGTCACTGGTGTGAAGCACAGTTCATTCATTGTATGAAAAGGTATTACTGTGTTAGAACACTGCAGTACTCTCTTCAAAATGTAGAATTTTCCACATGAGTGGGAGAGAGGGGTGTGCTGTGTTGGTTTTGGGTGTTTGTTTTTTTTTTTTAGCAGAACTTCACCATATTCAGGTTTAATTAACATGTTAACAGCGAAGATTGAAACCTGAATCCTCTTAATTTTGGTGAGACCAGAGTTACCAACAGTGGCTTTGTTTCTTGAAGCTGTTCATTTAAAGTAAGCTTAGATTTATGAAGGTAGGCTGAAGTATCTTACTAGCTGAAGCCACTGAGGTTTCTGAGTGCAAATGATTTCTGGAGGCTTAAAATCTCTAATATGTTAAAATTGGATTGCTTGGCCTTCCCAGAATATAACTACACTGATTCGTCCAAAAAATAAATATGACATTTTAGACCAAGTCAGCTTGATGTGAATTGCAGATAGTGGAAAGCAAATTTAAATGTCATGCCCAGCTGAACATAACTTTTCCAAATATTTCCTTTGCCAGGAGACAAATTTTAAATGTTACCTAGTAAGGAAGAACAACAGTCAAAATCGAGCCCCTGAGGCAAATCGTTAGCAACTAATACAGGATGCAGTTGCAGTTGTGCATGTCAACAAGTATGGTTTACTGACCTCATAAAACTTCTGAATTTTTTATTCAGGTCAAAGCTGCAAAGAAATGAGAACAGAGATATCAGTGAAGTTATTGCCCTGGGGGTACCCAACCCCAGGCCATCCAATGAAATCCAGTATGACCAGAGGCTGTTCAACCAGAGCAAGGTAAAATACTTTTTCACAGCTGTGTAGCTTTCTATGAGAACATGCTCATCCTTCCTTAGTGGGTACAGCTAGAATACTAAAGGGAGCCTGTTCTCATGGTTGGTGTGGATACACTCAGAAAGAAGTCTTTACATAACTGATTAGGAAACTATTGATTTCCTTTATGCAGAGCCTATGCCAAAAAAAATTTGAATATTCTAAGTTTATAGCTGAATTAAACAGTTTTTGTTGTGATTTTTCTCACCGGGGAGTGGGAAGAAAAACTATTTTGCCTTCAAGCTGCAGTGACCTCATTTTCTTCTCTTGTACAAACATACTGACTGAATAGGGAAATCTGCTTTCAGAGACAAGCAAGTAAATACTTTCTATTCCCATTACTGCTTGTGTTAATAATACTTCCGAAGATATAAACAGTTAACAGCAACATTTATTTTCCCTGAATTTTGTACTATTCAGAGATGACAAAATAGATTAGGCTTCAGCAAATCCCTCAATAGACCTGCAGTTTGTCAATCATTCTTTTGCATGTCTCCAATGAAAGACTTGCAGGCAAGAAGGGAAAGCTGATGAACCAAAAATGAACAAGCAGACATTTCTACTTTCAGAGTTTATATAAGCCTCTGTGTGATTTGGATCAGTCAGCTTAAATCATGTTTTCCAGAAATTCTGTGTAATACACATTTCTGTATGGTTGTACTTAGCTATTGCAGACAGCTGTACTTGCAGGACAGACTGAAATGATCCACTATTCTGAAATGCGGATGGCCTGTAATCCTTCATGTTGCCTTCTGGAAGAGGACTGAGGCTTGTAATGTCATGTTCTCTGGACTTAATTCCAGACCCAAACCCTCTCATGTCCTCATTAAGTGCTTGGAGTAATTTGAAATCAATCATAAATCACACAATACCATCTGCGTAACTGTGTAACATCATCGGTGTATTTTGTTGTTAAAATTAGCTGACATTTTGTAGATTCACTTGTCCTGTTCTGCTGTTCTTCACAGGGTATGGACAGTGGCTTTGCTGGAGGAGAAGATGAAATTTATAATGTTTATGACCAGCCTTGGAGAAGTGGCAAGGATATGGCCCAAAACATTTACAGGCCAAGTAAAAATGTGGATAAGGACATGTATGGTGATGATCTAGAGGCTCGAATAAAGACCAACAGGTAAGGAAATAAATTTAAGAAATATTCTAATTAGTACTGTGAAGTTAGTCAACTGAGAATAATCTTCTCCTGCAGGTTTGTTCCTGACAAAGAGTTTTCTAACTCGGATCGTAACACAAGAGGCAGGGGCAGAGATGGACCAGTTCAATTTGAGGAGGATCCATTTGGTTTGGACAAGTTTCTGGAAGAAGCTAAGCAACACGGTGGTTCTAAACGGCCATCAGACAGCAGCCGCCCTAAAGAACATGAGCATGAGAGCAAAAAGAGGAGGAAGGACTGAATGCCTCTGCTCCCTGAGAGGTAGGGAAATGGACTGCAAGCTTGGACTTCATGCAAAAGGATTTTTAATATTGGGTGTATAGGAAGATGGCGTTGTAACACAGCAGTTCACAACTCTGGCCATGTGGATACATACACACACTAGTTCTTCTACATTGGACTGCTACCCAAGGAGAGAGAAGACATGGAGACCACTCTAAAACATTTCATAAGGGAATTAATTATTCTTTAGCAAGTTCTCTCATGTTGCCGATTCCCCATTGCCCAGCATCTCAGGGTAAGAATGTAGCCCCTTTCCTACAGCTTTAGTTTTTGTAGGTAGCTAAAGCTCTGACGTGACCTGTTAAAAGCTTTCCTGCTGTATATAATGACCGTCTTATGCTGTAACAGATGCTGGGGTGTTTATGATTCAGTGTTTTAGTGTGGCTATACAGTTTATTTGAACAAGGGAGGGAAACAGCTGGATTCTGTTTTAAAACAAGTACTCATTCATAGTTTCTCAGTAATCTTTATTTTAGTTTCTTTACATTTAGTGAAATAAAGCCTCCTTCCACCAGTCACTCACTTTGATTCTTTCTTTGACTGCGTCTTCTACTGATCTGCTGTCTGAGAGTGAGCTGAAAACAATGGAAATTATTGAAATTAGCTAGGCAAGAAGGTTTATTTTTCATTTCTGATCACCCAGAACATTGGTATGGAAAGCAGAAGATACATTTATAACCAATTCAGTTTCATGAACCACAAGCCAGGGGTTTCCTCAGGAAAATTGGAGATATATATATATATACACACAGCAATTGCTAGTTGTACCAGCAAAATGCATCTTAAAAGCTTGTACTTTCAACTGGAACTAATAAAAAGTAACTGTCTAAACCTGGCCTAGAACCAAGTGGGAGAAGTGCACATGTACTCTAGAGAAGCCTGCATTTTTTAAGAAATGAAAATAACTACTGCTTACCTTCTGCTTTTTATTTCACTATAAAGAAGCCTCTTAGCTTGCACCTCTTGTGAGAGTGTAGTCTTTGAAGGCTAGGCAGTTAAGTGCATTTGGCTATCCTTAAAGCTTCAAGAATAAAAAGCAGCAAAAATTTCCAGGAAATTTACACAGAAGTACCTAATTTGATAATTGTATACAGCAGACATCCTAGTTCAGCACAATTTATGAAGGACCAGCCTACTGCCTATCTAGTCACAGTTCAAGGAATCTTAATTTCTGCTTCCATTTTTGTACCACAGTTGGAACTTGCAGGCTGGTTCTTCTTGGGAATGGGTACTGAAGTAACCATAACCAACACTGACTTACGCAGTAATATGAACCATGTCAAGCGAAATACTATCACAATCAAAATACTGCATCACTGAAGTCTCCTGTCAATTCATTTTACTTTTACCATCTCCTAGCACTCAAAGTCTCAAAATAAGAAACTAGTTGTCAAAAGGATATTGAAGAATTTGTATTAATTAATCAAAGGCTTGAACTGATTGTGTCTCAGACACCAGCCTGCATGTTGCTCATGGCTTCACTCTGTACTGCACCGTGTGAGTAGCTGTATCAGCTGAAGCACATGTAAGTCTCTAAGAAAATCCCCTATTTAGGGAACATACCAGATGCAAGTTCCTAATGATTTTGACATGAGAGCTGTTAATAAATCAATGGCTTCAGGCAGCCATTCACTCCCTCATCTTTACTCCTTATCTGTCAACACCACTGCACACTAAATGTTGGGAAAGCAGTGAGATGGCTTTGCTCTGTTTCTATGCTGGAGTGAAGCTGGAGGATACAGTTGTCTGGCTCTAGCTGACCAGTCCATGACAGACACTTTTGTATGTGTGCCAGACCATTACACTGTCTTGATACCATACACTAATGCACTAACATTTAAAATGTTAAAAGATGGAGAGAACAAAACCCTACACTAAAGCAAATGTACAGTTGTCTTAAACACATGAAAGTAAGCAGCTGATTTCTCCTGTATGAAATGACAGCAGAAGAAAAATGATGCTAAGTTTTGAACTTTAATGAAATTTACTTTATGTTCCCCCAGCCACTCAACATCTAGATCAGATGTTGGAATCCACCTGCAGAAACACGTGTTTCAAACTGCAAACTAGTTGCAGAGAAAATCCCGAACAGTTTTACTGAATTCACATTACTTTAGCAGAGGAGGAGTTTTTGGTCTTTTTGAGTGTGATCTCTCTGGTATGCCCATGACCTAACAACTCAAGCTGAGAGGAGGGAATAAACAGAAGTGGTAATGATTTAAAAAACATTAAAAGCACACTGCCTGACAAAATTCTTAACCACACTTTGAGAGAATATGGTAGTATTTTCATGTTACTGTATCCAGTTGAAGGCAGAATTAGAGTCAACTCATTAAAGGAATTAGCACATTACCTTGGAACCTTCAAGAATGTGGGAGTCCTTCTGTAACACATTCTGAACTTCTTCTGGAGTTGAGAATTTAATCCAGCAATAACGTCTGTGAAAGCCTGTATCTCGGTCCTAATTACCAATTAAAAAAAACCAAAAAGGCAATTACTATAGGAAATATTCACAGAGGCTGTTAAAAACTTTCTACAGATACTGAATTTAAGGATTATTCAGAAGTTATCAGAGGAATTGGCACACTTGCTGTTTCAGGAGCCTTTTTCAAACTAAGACATCTGCTGTTAGTGACAGCATGTGGGCTCTACCAAAGGCTGTTCTACATACCTTTCAATTTGAATCTAGCAACAATTAAAAAAAAATCACGATCTTAAGATATAGTTGAAGCCTCGAATAATGCATAGGCAGTAGTTTTAAACTGCAGTATTTATCTACTAATAATAGCCAGTCACAACAGAACTGACATTTAAATGGCCACAGTACTTGAAAAGCATTCAGCAAGATAAAGCAGCTGCTTAAGAGACTAAGAAAGCAGAGTGCAAATCAGAATGACAAGCACCAACTGCACTGAAAAAGTTCTTTTTAGAAATAATTTGCCAGTTAGAAAAGACAGTTATCAGTAAAGAGGTGATAATGAGGAAAAGCCAGGTGTATCCAAGTGCCTTCTATCTCTACCCTGATCCCCCTCAGAGCTCACAACAGCTCAGCCACTTTGATCATGAGGCAACACTTCCAAACCACCAGGGAAATTTTCACCTACAAAGCACTGCCTGGTTTCAGTATCACAATGATGTCTAAATTAGGCTGTCCTACACTGGGGATTTTTGTACCTCTGGCAGTTTTAAGCATTAATGAAACTCCTTATGTAATCACTGAATCTAAACTTACACACATACATCACTTGAATCAGTGATGGAGCTGGGTTTGTGGTAAGCTACCAGACTTTGCAACAAAACGATGCACTCTGTCCTGGGCCTGAGGAAAAACAACTTGACAAGCAGGTGCCTAAGTTTCAACTGTTCAAAACAACCACCCTGTTTCAAACTATCTCCATTTCCACACCAATCCTCAACTGAGGTGAACCCATCAGCTCAACTAACTGAAGTTCACTACACAGTGAGCTTAATTTAACAGACCATTACGTCACAGGGAGAAACACAAGCGGGCAAAACCTTGACACTTTCAGCAATGGCCTGCAACTTACCCACAAAGGAACGCTTTTTCACTGTTCATCTCTAAGAAACTCCACTAGATACTACGATCCCCGACCTCCATCCTCAGAAGATAAACAGTCTAAACGACACAGGCATTGGCGGCACCCTGCAGAGGTTATGGGTTTTGTGTTAGCCCTGCGCTCTGGATGGGGTCTGAATCCACAGCAGGAAAAGATGGTAGGTTCATACCCACACCTTTAGTTTTTGGCCAGCAAGACCAGGCACATAAAAACTTTATTCTCTGTCAGAAGAACAGTAACACGATGGCAGAGAAGCTCAAAGCACTTTTAGACTAATTATTCAGAAATGGCAGCATCAACAGGATGTGAAGGATGTGCTTTCTAAAGCTCTTTGAAAGCCAATGGAAAACACTAAGCTTCAGTAAGGCCTAGCGCTCGCAGACAAGTGATGATGCTCCTGCGAGAAGGAGCTGAGGGTAGAGAGCACTGAAAACCTCACTAGAGTACAAGATGAGGCTTCCAGACTGCAGCTCCTAGGAAGCGGGGAAACTGCTTCGGAGCAAGGCCTCAGCCGCAGGACCAGCCGGCGGCGCTTCCCCGCTTCGCCGAGAAGACACAAACTGCGGCCCGGAGGACGCGCGGATACTCACGAACGGCAGCTGGCACCTCTGCACCGACCCGAACTGGGAGAAGTACTCCTTCAGCTCCTCTGCGGAGAAACGCATCTTGTAACCCGGGCCCGGCGCCTCCGCGCAGCCGCGCCCCCCTGGCCCGACCCCCGGCCTGGGCCGGCACACGCGGCGGAGCCGTCCAACCCTGCCAGCCCCAGCAGCAGTGAGGGATGGGAGAAAGGGCGCAGACTCACTGCTCGACACCGTCCAGGGCACCTCAGCCACGAAGATATCGAAGAGCCGCCCGGAACGGCGCGCAGCCGCCCCCACCGCACGGGCCGCCGCCATGTCGGGACTGGGGCGAGAGGGAAGGACGGAGAGAGGGAGGGGCGGCCCCGCCCCGGCCGGCCCGAAATGGCGGCGGCGGCCCTGACTCGTGAGGGTGGGGAGGATGCGTTCCGCCGGCTCTTTCGATTCTACCGGCAGCGCGACGCGTCCGACCTGCGGGGCGTGGTGGACTTCTCCGCGCCGGGGGGCCAGGTAACACCAGGCTGCTTCTGCCCGTGCCCCGCGGCGAGCGGCTGGGAACGAGTCCCGCCCTCTGCACGGCGTCTCAATGCGGGGCTCTGGCGGTACCGCTGCAGCCCGTTCTCTCCATCTGCTCTTCCCCTTCGTGTCCGACGCCGAATCCCTAGTGCTGCCCTGTTTCTGGCTAGAGGACGCTGCACTCGAGTGCTGAGCCTCTTACGGGTCCCTGTGATGTTTTAAAAATGAGGACGTGACCCGAGGGGGCAGCTGGGAAGGGTCGGGGGCCCCGCTGCCCGCGGGCCCCAAGGCCGGGCGTGCCCAGGGTCCCCCTGGGCCGTGGGACGCTGCCCGAGGGCACAGGGTGCTCTGCAGCCGCCCCTGGCCGGCGCGATGCCGAGTCACAGATTACTACTTTTGCTTATATTTCCTTTCTTAATGTTTAATTAGCTCCCTACTCTGCCGTGGGGGATCTTCAAAGCTGCTAACAGAACCACATGATACTTAAGCAGGGGAACATATTGGCATAAAAACGCCCAAGTTTCACTCGCGGAGCTGACACCGTTTCCTGGGCCTGCTGGCGCTTGTCTTAGCCCTGAAATACTTGGGTCAGCAGGGATCAGCTTCTCCTTGCTGTGCTGTCTTCCCCCTTGTCAAGTTTCTTCTCCTTTCTCCTGTATAAAAAATGCTTGGCTTGGTCATAAGGGCTAGTTCAGCTGTTGCAGGGGGTTGGGGAACACTGTCAGCAGCACAGCTGAAAGCAGTAGCCGTCATAGTAGTTTACCATGTCTTTAGTGATGAAGAAATGATCCTTAAAACTTGTCTTCTGTTTTGTCACCTCACAAAAAGATGACACATATCTGCTAAAGCGTTATTAACCAGAGATTTTCTACTTAGGAGCCTATGTAAAAAACAAGGAGTGGGGAATATAGTTAAAATGAAACTTTGCCTAATTTTTCATAGTTTCAATGCTTGGTCTTTTCCTTTTAGTATTCTATTAAGACGTTTATTTTTCTGTCCTTTTGGACTATAATTTTGCTGTTGCTAATGGAACACAAAACCTGACCCATATGAAATTGTTAGAGGCATCAGAATTAACCAAGGAAGTCGTTAACATTTCAGCCTTTCTTGAGCTTGCAGCAGTCCTGTATTTGGTAAAGGATTACAGCATTATGACTCTTCTGGGAAATTCAAACTATTTGAAAACATCACAAGGATCTGTCTTCTCTCAATATGGTTCTTTTTGTGCCTGTTACCTTCTAAGATCAGGTGACAGTTTACTAGTGAAAACATCTTTTATTCCTCTTTCCCCCAGGTTAAAAACATCTGGCTTTTCTCTTTAAGAGCTACTGGCCAGGCAGATTGGCCCAGAAAATATTGTTTCTTCTTTCTCAGAAAACTGCTTCAGGCAATTGAGCTCTTCAGTGAAGTGTGACATACCCCATCTGCCCTGTTACCGGGCTTATTTAACTGATTCAGCACGTGTAATTCTTCAGCATAGAAACATCTCCTGTTCTCCAGAAGCCCAGGCAACAGCTGGTGTGAACGCCCTTAGAGCAGGCAGTGATGTGGCAGAGTTTTGATCAGAGGATGAGCCTTCTGTGGACAGGACTGTGAAGTAAGCTCTTCAAGGCTGGCACTCACAAAGCTGCTTTTGACAGAGACCTGAAAAGTGGGTAAAACTGACTACATTGCCAGAAGGTGCTGTCCAGCAGTAGTTTTGAATTTCTTAGCAATTCTATGTATGTAATTTAGTCCTGTTGCTCGGAAAATGCTAACCAGAGGTGTCAGCTGAAAAGAGACTGATTTACACATGCACCACTGCAGAGGCTGTGTGCAAAGGCCTTAAATTGATACACATTTTGTTACAAAGTCTTGCAGTCTCTGCCTGTTTATTCTTACTGTGCCTGGCCATCTCTTTCCTTATATGAGCCTGTACTTTTCCACTGCTGCATGGAGAGCTGGACTGGGGAGCTAAGCCAGAGCAAAAACAACTTGCCTCTACCCTGCCCTCCTGAAGACAGTTCCCTGTCCTAAGGGAAGAAGGGAGTAGGAACACAGTAGGATGGGTTTGATGGGTTTTTTCAGCAAATGTTAGCTTAAATACCTGTGTTATTGCAACCCAAGAGAGTATGTCCAGTAAATACATCTTGCCAAGCCTTGAGCTGGTGATCCTGTTGTTGGGAACTGAAGTGGCAGGGTGGCATTCAGAATTGACAGGGTTTCTGTAGTCCCTCACATCTGACAGCTTTGGCTGCTTCGTCACTGTACTGCTTATCCTGCTGTAAATTAGAGTTGAGATTAGTCATCTACCCTATAGAATCATGAGCAACTTGTATTTGGAATGTTCTTTGAAAGTATAAAGTGTTATGAGTATATTGCTCTCTAATGGAGGTGGATAATTACCAGAATGTTTTATAATGATGAGGCTGCACTGTGGAAATGGACAAATCATGATGAAATTTTTTCTCATTGGTATATATTGTTTGGGGTTTTTTATAAGGGGGGGACATCTCTCCTCATCCCTAAGTAAAACCTGTACGTACCTTTTGATTGTTATATTGGATATGTACTGGCTCTTCACCCTGTCCTGGTCACAGCTGTTTAGACAGTAGTTCTGTGGTACATTTGGCATTTTCACGAGAGTTACCTTCAAGTGTGGTAGCACTCTTCCTCATAGATGCTATTTTTGGATGAGTTTTGTGTTTCTCTCTCTCTCTCCTTTTTTTTTTTTTTTTTTTTTTTTTAACCCCAGAAATGTTTTCTTTTGCCAGGTGTTCAGATCACAGCTCAGTATTTCTTCAGTCAGTGATCAAGATGCCTACAGAGCAGGATTACGGCCAGTTAGCCAGTGGAAAGCCTATGGTCTCAGTGGATATCCAGGTAGGTGTCTTTGCTTTCAAGAAAAATTAAACACAACCTTACTGCTTTGAGTTCATGCATCTTCAATCTTATCTTTCTTGTCCTGCCTGAAAAAGCTGTTTTGGTTTGCCTAAGTGTAATTTAATGTTGTCATAAGTGCAGGAGGACGAACAAATCGGCTAAAGGGTGGGATGCAGCAATATTTATGAAGGTGAGAAGAGCCAGTTGTTTCACACTGAGATCAACCAGACCATAGCTCATGAGAATGGATTCCTATTGCCTTTGGCAGAGACTTTATTTCTGTAGAATCTGTTTTTCGTCAATATGTATCGTGCACATTGGGTACGTGGCTGAAATACAGTAGTTTCACAGTTGGAGTGTGGCATCCACTTGTCAGTGTAGGACACTGAGTACAGTAGGTGAATAAGACCTTTTTGGCCTATTCCATATACCAAGTAATTTCATTAGGCACATTATTTCAGAAATGGAAACGTGTTTTAGGTTTTCAGTTTAGCTGGTAGAGTCACAGAGAGGCATTAAGTTGGGAGGCACCTCCAGAGGTCAAAGCCAAGACCCTGCTTAAAGAAGGATGAAGTTGCAAGTTAGATCAGGATGCTGATGCTTTGTACAGGTAAATTGTGGAAATCTCTAAGGATAGAGACTACGCACCCTCTCTGTGCACCTGTACCAATGTTTGGCCATGTTTTTTTTCCTAAACCTTGTCTCTAATAAAAATTTGTCTTGCTGTTATTTGTGACTGTTGTCTCTCATAATCTTGCTGTGCACGTCTGAGAAGAATCTGGCTCCCCTCCTCATTCCTGTAGGTAGTCCTCGATACCAGGATCGAGGGCTGTCACCAGCCCTCACTGCTCCTCATGCAGTTTGTCCTCAAGGCAGCCTGGCCTTGGTTTGGAGCTGCTCTTGGCCCTCGGGCCCATATTGTTGCATGGGGTTATTCTGCCCCAGCTGCAGAATTACCACTGTTGAACTTCCTGAGGTTCTCCTTGCCCATTCCTTCGTTTGTCAAAGTCCTTTTCAGGGGCAGCAGTGGCCTCCAGCATATCCACTGCTGCCCAGTTTAGTGTAATCTGTAAGTGAAATGGGGATGAACATCCCATCATACACATTGTTGATGTAGATGTAGTTATTCAGGCTTTGCCCCAGGATCGAAGAATGCAGCTCATAACAGCTGGTGATTAGACTTTGAATCATCAGATTACTATTCTTTAAGCCTGGTGATCCAGCCACCTTTTGCTTACCCTTTCAATTTCCCCAAAAAATTGATGGGCCCCCAGTTTGGCTCCAGTGATGCTGCAGGAGACCAAGTGGAAAACTTCTCTTAAGCCAAGGTAAACATCATCCCCTGCTTTCCCCTTGTCTGAACATCTCACTAGCAGGCAGTAAGGTTGGTTACACAAAATTTGCCTTCCATGCTCTCTGTTCTCAACCACCATGTGTCTGGAAGTAGCTGCCATGAAAGTTTGCTTCATAATTTTATCAGGGGTTTTGGTAAGGCTGATAAGTTTGTAGTTCCCCAAATCCTCCTTATTTCAGGAATTTTTGTTCGATTAATTTTGGTTTTCCACATGTTTCTTTCGGTTCACTGGGGCCTCTGTCAGTTTCTGTGAGGGGTTGCTATGAAGCCAGCCTACCATTTCTGAAACTGAGGCAGCCATGCTACCCATCGGGCATGTTTAATACACAGGGGATTGAATAACTTCAGGAGAAAGGCTTCTGCCTCTTCTTGCCTCTATAATTGGTTTGTTCCACTTACCTGTCATATTATAGCTGCCCTCGCTTGGTCTGCTTGTCATTTACTGTCTGTCTGAAGGTCTTTCCTAGTAATTACATAGGGGGTGTGGGGAATCACAGGTGTTCCACTTAACTGCATTTTTCTTCTGCTTTGGCAAAGGAAACCTTTTACTAAAATGAAATGCAAATACATTGACAGATTATCTGTCCTGTTTAGAATCAAGTCGTGTGGACTTGAAAAGATTAATATTTTATCATTTTTCAGCTACCTTTATATGGACATCCTTAAAACAGTAGGAGATGTGTAACCAACTGTCCCAATAGCCTTCTAAGTGAAGTAAGAATTTCTTTAGTTTGTCTGTGAGCAGATGGAAAAGAAGTAATTTGGTTTTGTCCCCACAGTAAGCAATGAAATAGAAGACTAAGGAATCTGGGTAAATTTCTGTTGTGGTGTCCTGAGTTTTGTGAGAAGCATGTGATGCTGTCTTTGGGTCTTTGTAACTGACTTTTTGTTTGTTTGTTTGTTTGTTTATTTTTACGAGAGCTTTTTCTTGTTGTTAGACATCTGCGTATCATATCCTTCCTTTGACTGAGGTTGGAGACTATTTTAATTAAGTGCGAATTAATTCCTAGTATGCAGCAAGATACTGCTGCAGTAAGAGAGTTGCATCTGCTTCCTCAGGGCAGTTTCCTTTAGTATACAGATTCACAAAGAATTATTCTTTTGCCCTTTACCCCCACATCTTTCAAGGCCAAGAGGTTCAATTACGTTGTCTTCAAAGTTTATCTGTGGTGTTCTTCAGTCAGTTCAGAAAGATTGCTACACAAATATATTTCTTATTTCTTACTCTTCTCCCTCCTATGTGTGCATGTCTCTGATTTCTGGCACTATTAGTCTTTGTTCTATGTTTGCATAGAATTTTATAGTAAAACTGTGCAACTGTTAGAAATTCAGTTTCTGCCTTTCTTGACACAATAAGCATAGTAGGAACCCACTTTTTAGTTATTACTGCTTTTGTAAATCTAGACTAATCTAGTTTCTTAGGAAAAACCTGGATCAAGGAAAAGTTTGGAGAGACATGAACATGGTTCTAAGCTTGTGATATAAAAGCCGTAAAATCTGGATTCCTGTTCTCATCTCTGCTTGTAACTAACCCTCCAGGCTTCAATGCCTTCATTAGTACCTGGGGATAATACATACATACATACATACACAATAGTGTGTAACTTCCTGATTGTAGTAAAGTGCTTCAAGAACCCCACATCAAAAGCTGTAGACAGGATGGGCATTATTATTATTCTGTTCTATGCCGAGGCCAACAGAAAGTAAATGTAATGCTTCTGGCAAAGAAATTTCCTGTAGCCAAACCTATCAGAAGGCTGCCATAGTCTGAAAGTGCAGGGAACATAGTGAAGCGAATGACCATATATTATTAATACATGGAAGGCTTTTTTTTTAACCAGTTACTTTAATCTTGAGTCTGTGAGGTATGCTGGCAGGTAGTTCTTTTGTGTTTTTATTACCGCTTTCATAAGGCCACAAGGCAACTTTGTATCCTGCTGAGACTCCTAGCGTTGCTGCTTCTTTTTTCAACTATTTTTGTTTCTGTTAACTTGATATGACTAAGAAGTTCAGAAAGACACAGTAGGCCAAAACCTTAAAACCTCCTTTTCCTTTGTCTTTGCCCTTATCTCTCTTTGCATGTGGATTGTGTGTTGGTGAGTCTTACTGAATTGACAGTTTCTGAGAGAGTGCCTCGATTCTCAGAGTAGGTACAGTACAGGTTAATAGCACCTCTCACATGCACTGCTGCTTGAACCCTGCCTGCGTACCTGGCTAAATGGATGCGCAGAATAGCTGCAGGTTTGTTTTGTTTTGTTAATTAATAATGCCTGCAAAGTATTTGCAGTCAAAAACAAGTGGTTTGGGATATAGTTTGACTTTCATGCCCCTTTAGAGTGTTACTGTATCAAAATGAAAATGTGGATAGAACCAGACTTACCTGGTAATATGCATGAAGCAAAGGAGAGGACGTTATGTTACTAGACACTTGTCAGCCCAGGGACTTCTTTCTGAAGTAGCAATAGGAAGACAGTATGAGTTCAGAGACAGAGATAAAGTTAGTTTGAAGTGTAGAAAAACTAGGCCAGAATTACTTTAACTTTGCAGGGCTTAAGAGAACAGTCATGCTGAATAATTTAAAAAATAAAATTTACTCCAAAGTAATTGGATTTCTGTGTTCTTACTCTTTTGTCTCCTGTAATCAATATGCCTTACATAGATACGTCCTTTATTGTCTTTTTTTTTTGGACCAGTGCTGGCTGCCTTCTCTGCCTTCTACCTTGTACCACCATTTGTGTTTTCTGAAAAAAAACCCAGTAAATTTTAACTTAACTGTAATAGATTTCATCAGTTTATATGCACAGTCAATTTTTCTCACTACTTCGGACTCCCTTCCTTTGCTCTAGATTCAGAAAAAAACAGGGAAACTCCTAATCATACTTTCTCTCCATCCTCTCCTTTTTTCCTTTGTGGTCAGGGTTTATTTTCATACCAAACCCTTTCCTTCCGGGCTGCCAGCGTCACTGGGTGAAGCAGTGTCTCAAGCTATACCCTGAGAAACCCAATGTCTGCAACCTGGACCTGCACATGGCTCCTGAGAAGACCACGGACCTGTGGGGACAGAGCAAGGAGCAGCTGAGGTAAGTCCATTTTAACCTTTGGTGGTCAGAACTCATGGAGCCAGATCTCACCTCTGAGAAGGTCTAAGAAAATGGAGCAGGGCAGGGAAGCTGAAGAAGACTGTGTGCATGCTGGCAGTATAGAGATGGTGTCAGACACGCCAGGTTAAAGATAGATATTTCATTACTTCATGTGCATCCTTGTTAATTCTCTGCTTTCATGCTCAGTGGGATTTTCTAGTAGCATAATGTTCTAAAGCCACCAGTGAAATGTTAAACAGTGACCCTGACTGATGTGGTGCTTGGAAGCTTGCTAAGCTCAGCTACAAGTAGAACCATGAAGTCCTTCTAGGCCTCAGTTATCCTGAGGCAAAAGGGATCCTTTCCAAATCCCCCCATTAATTGCAGCACTTCTTCCTAGTCAGCTCTTAGACCCAGTGCACTGTAATTACACTGTTAGCTGTACTCTCTTGAACTTCTTAAATCTACCAGTTTCTGTGTTCTTATTTTCTTAGGTATTTCTTTTAGTTTGATTTTGTTTGTGGTTCTTCTTAATTCAGCATGACATTGAATTAAATATATTAAATGTACCATTTTAATGGCAATCCTGTTTAATCTGAAAGATTCCTTCAGGTTCAGAATTTTGTGGCTGATGCAGCTGCCTTTCCTCTACCTGATTTGGAATTTAATGGAGAATTTGTCCCAGTTTTGAAGTCAAGTAGAAAGTTTAAAAAAAGAAAATCTTTTAAAGCTTGAACTTTTATTAAAGTCACATGTAAAAATACATGTAAGACAGACTGTTTACAGTACACAACCTTTTAGCTACTTGGATATTTATCATTACCTTATTGATTTCACTGCTCA
>VYZQ01064473.1:12072-40053 GCA_013400655.1 Mystacornis crossleyi | reverse complement strand
TTCATGATTGTTTCATGTGATGGTGCAGAGTTCCCTACAATGCTCATCTTCCACCTCAGTCTCTTAGTGAGATTGACATGCTGAGATTTTTCTTCAAAAACCTCTTGTGATCTACAAGATGCAGAATGGCAAAAGCAAGATCTTGACTTTCTAACTATTTGCACCTAGGAGAGAAGTTATGCCCTCACCTGTTTTCCAGGCTCAGTCAGAATTAGCTACAGAAATGTAGACACCATTTTTGTGTTCCATCAAGGATGAAAAATTGTTCTTTGAAAGGATCATGCATTGTGTCCAGTGGCTTGAAAAAAGTGGGCTACTGTTCCAGGCTTCTCCCAGCAGGACCTCCTGAGAATGATCAGAACAGAGGTTAACTTGCAGCTGAATCCAGCTCAGTTGAAAACAGTGTTTGGAAGAGTGATGGCTGGCAGCAGTTCTGGCAGTTTTATGAAGTACTTGCCTGAGTCTTCAAGGGAGCAAACTGCTGTATTTGTGCTTATACCTAGGGGCAGCAGATCAAAACTAGCCAGCCTCTCTAGTATCTGGAGTGAAAGCCTTTCAGGGAGGTGAGAAACGGTGCTTAACTAAAAAGAGGTCTTCTTCCAAGGTTTTAATCATACAAAGCACAACTTTAATGCTTTTTAAAGCCATCAGGATGATGCATGCATGTGCTTGGGTCATGGCTTATCTGCTCTTTTCAGGATGCAGGAATCACAAGGTAGGGTGAGTCCATGCAGTTCCTAGATATATATGATATGCTTTACTCACAGAGTGGAGCCTGGGTATTTTCTCTGGTGCTGGGGACAGTTAAAAGCATAAAAGGGGATAGAGCATTGCCACAAGGGAGATATAGATATAGAGATATGTCCATCCTTGTGTATAAGGAAAAGGCTGGAGGGGTTTTATAGATGCAATCACCACCAGCAAATAAACAAACAAGCGATCTTCAGACCAGAGCCCCCATGCGTGTTCTAACATAGTTATACCAGACCTTTTCTGTGCTTTCTTGTGGGACCTCATTGTTTCCAGATACACAACACTCATACTTTCCCCTTCTTAGCAATGGCACATGAAATCACATGCAGAATACCAGGTTCTGGGAATAAGGACTTCCCACATTTGGGTTCTTGCTGTTGCACACTCTAGCACGGTAGTGAAAGAAGGACACTTTCGAAAGGCACATGCTAAAAATGTTTCATTATGAATATTGTCGATTGAANAATCACAAGGTAGGGTGAGTCCATGCAGTTCCTAGATATATATGATATGCTTTACTCACAGAGTGGAGCCTGGGTATTTTCTCTGGTGCTGGGGACAGTTAAAAGCATAAAAGGGGATAGAGCATTGCCACAAGGGAGATATAGATATAGAGATATGTCCATCCTTGTGTATAAGGAAAAGGCTGGAGGGGTTTTATAGATGCAATCACCACCAGCAAATAAACAAACAAGCGATCTTCAGACCAGAGCCCCCATGCGTGTTCTAACATAGTTATACCAGACCTTTTCTGTGCTTTCTTGTGGGACCTCATTGTTTCCAGATACACAACACTCATACTTTCCCCTTCTTAGCAATGGCACATGAAATCACATGCAGAATACCAGGTTCTGGGAATAAGGACTTCCCACATTTGGGTTCTTGCTGTTGCACACTCTAGCACGGTAGTGAAAGAAGGACACTTTCGAAAGGCACATGCTAAAAATGTTTCATTATGAATATTGTCGATTGAAAGATGTACAGGAACAAGCTGAGGGCTCCCCGTTTTCTAAATGCTGTGTTACCTGCTTGTAGGCTACACAAATCGTTCCAAGCAGCATGTATTTGACAGTTACTGTGTTGGTGTTTATGGTAATTGCAGTTGCTGTTACCGTATGACAGATGGAAGTTGGAAAGACTACTTTCAGTAATCAGTGAGCTAAGAAAAATTACTATAGGTAAAGAAACTGGCCTTTTACTCCTGTTCCTGGTTTATCATAGGAGCTATCAGTATGGCAAAGTTGAAGGGCAGGAACAAGCTGCATATTGAATCGTCCCAATTCGGGCCAGGAGACGCTTCAGAGACAGAGTCAGAGAAGTGGGTATTTGCTTTATTCAGCGCGCTGGGTGTGTGGGGGATCGCTCCTCCGAACACACACCCCGGTACCCTCTACAACACACTATTATGGGTTAAATTATGAATATTCATTACGTTCTTTGGGACAGGCACGGTTATACAAGTTATTTCTCGGAAGTAAGAATCAACAGTTTCTGAGATGATATGTGTCTCCCCCTTATCTTGACAAGATTAGGGTGAGCCCGGCTTCCTGGGTTTTGTAATTAACATTTGCTGTCGGAGCTAACATTTGCTGTCTCACAATAGTTAACTGTGTTTACATGGGTTAGCTATTGACCACCTCTCAATATCCAGGTAGAAATGCACATTAAATGCAGATGTTTGGCTGAGACTTGACCATGGCAGGACAAATATCAATCTTTTTTTGTAAAAGAGAGCATGTTGTGCTGAACTGATGAGGCTATAAATGAGCCAACTGTCTGGTGCTACTGTTTATCTCCTGAGTATATTTCCCTTTTCTCTCTTTTTCTTTTATTACCATACTACGTGACTTGGCTTGAGAAAAATAAGCTGAAATTGCTGGAATGAGTAGACTAGAAGATAGATGTGTACCTTCCTTTTTGTATTTGTCTCTAACGTATTTCTGTCTTAGTTACTTATACTCTAACTTTTCAAGAGCTTTTCCACAGTCCTACTAAAACCCCCTCCTTGAAGTCTCTTGCCTTCATCACTTTCAAGTAAAAATGGTAAATTGGTGTGTGGCTTCAGACCTCTCAGTCCCTTTACTTTAGGGTTGTCACGAGAGAAGAACAGTTCTTTGTCCTGCATAGCAGTCTGAGTAAGGGGACACCTGCAGTCTAGGCTTCTTGATGCTGTGGTGGTCATAGCTGGAGAAGTCTTCCTTTTTACTGCAAGTCAGTCTGTCCTAAGGATGTTCCATCAAAGTACCAAGTAGTAGAACTAACCATCCTTTGCAATATTAGGCAGCATGCTGTGTTTCACTGTCAGGCAACTCATTTTTCTTTCTTGTAGTTTTCCATTAGATACCTAGAGTATTTTTTCCTTGCATTTGCACCTTCAGATCTTCAGATTCTGGTCTTTCACTGTCAGGTGCTCAAATAGGACATGTTTAATTCTGATTTCTAAATTTGTGCAGCTCATTGTGTTGTTTCCATGTGATAGCCTCTTAGGTACCATGTTGAAAATACAAGCTTTCAAACTGACAACAGTTGGCACTAGGCCCCATAGCTTGCACACATTGCATGAACTAAATTTTCAAGATCTTTGAAGGAAAAAAGTATGGGCACTGAAAATAAAAGTTTAGTATTGATTGGTTTTAATAGCACTGATTGGTTTTAATAGGCTGTGAAATGGATGAGTGAATCTCATTACTGTATGCTGCACTACCAGAAGACCCCTCAGAAATTAACTCATATCCTATTTATATTTTGTCTTTGTAGAAGGAAAGGTTCCAGTAAATGGGAGCCCAGGAGCCTATTGGAGAAGCTGCGCTGGGTGACGCTTGGTTACCATTATAACTGGGATACTAAGGTATTGAGATTAAACTTTTCTCCATTTTTCTTAGCCATAAGCACTCAGAATGGCAAACAGAGAAGAATATAATGGAATAAAATGTTTATGATCCTACAAGACAGTCTTGAGGAATGGCACCAACAAACTCTGCTTTTAAGAACACTTTTATCTGTATTAGTTTAATGTGAAGGCTTTAACAGCAAAAGTCCATTGCTGCTGCATTCTTTCCTTTGAAAGTTAACGTGAGAGCATGCACTCAGCTCTAAACCTGCGGCTATTTCAGCATAAGAGACATTTTTACCTACCGAAAGGGATGATTACAAAAGCATTGCTAACTACTTAAGCTGAGCATGACTTCCAGGAAACTACTCTTTTGGGGGGAGGGGGGGATGCTTCAGGAGCAAGAAGCTGCTTGTGAGATTTTGAGCTTAAATGAGTCTGAACCAGTACAGTGCATTCTTACCAACCAACAGCTGTTTTGAGGATCCTGATCAAAGTAAATTTTTTTCATAAAACTGAGATAGATGGAGGCTGATAAACACTGGCAGAGTGAATATGCATCTTAACCAGTATATTGCAGATTACAAAATCTGCTTGCAGTCTTTTATTTACCAGATCAACTTGTTAGTGGATGGCCTTAATAAAACTTTGGTTATTATCTTCCCGTCCTCTCAGAATCACTCATGGGAGAGAGAAAAAGTAGGTTTGCAATTGATTCCTGTTTCTTATCCATGAAGGAGTAAAGATGCTTGTTTTGGAGCTCTGTTGATGAGCTACAGGACTGTCTTTCCATTGGCAGCTTCAGGTTGTGACTGAGAAGATCCTCAGGATATTGGTACTAATCTTACTGATTTCAAGTTTAGCATCTAGATATAATGATTAACTTCACAACTACTTGAATCTCTGGCAGTCTCAGCCTAGACCACAAATTTAATGGTAAGAGGTAAACTTGCTGTGGTTCTGCTTGTGTTGTAGTCATTTTCTAGGCAAGTGTCATGTCCTTCTCCATGACTATCAGCCAGACTTTTGAGTTCTTTTTCAGTGTTTGTTTCCAGTTGTATTTGCTGCTCTGATGTGTTGGGTGTGGCTTTTTTTTTCCTCCCCTCCTCTCCTCCTTCCAGAAGTACTCAGCAAATCACCACACTCCTTTCCCCTCAGACCTTGCATTCCTGTCAGAACAAGTGGCTGCAGCCTGTGGGTTCCGGGGTTTCCAAGCCCAAGCAGGGATCTTGAACTACTATCATTTTGACTCTTCACTAGGAATTCATGTGGATGAGTCTGAACTAGACCATTCTCGGCCCCTGTTATCATTCAGGTGAGTCAAGGAAAGCACACTTGAGTGTTACAGAAAGATTGGTGGCTTTTTTCTGGGGTTGCATATGGTTATAGGAAGGCAGTACGATGTAGTTTGGGTATATAATCGTCACTGTCAGAAGATATGATTAGTGGAAGGCTGTACATCAGGGACATAGGTTTTTCTTTAAGGACTGCTTGAGTAGCATGGATGTAGTGCCTGGAGTGAAGAGTTCTTTTGCACAGAGCACGGTTCTATTCTAAAGCAGCAGAGTGTCAGTTGAGTACTAAAGAAGTATCTCAGCAGAGCTTCAAACCTGGCAGGGCAATTGCTCACACTGTGCCTATCTTGAACCAGATCTCTTAGTCTGTTTGCCATGTTCCAATTGAAAAGTTGTTCTTAGGAGTCCACCTGGTTTTTGTGATTGCTTGGGGTGTTTTTAATAAAGGAATTTAACTACTGTTATTTTCTTCCTATACAGAAAATTGTTCTCTAACTGAATTTGTTTTCTCTTCTCTCTCCATCCTTATACCATCTCTAGTTTTGGTCAATCCTCAATATTTTTGCTTGGGGGCCTGAAGCGGGAGGAGGCCCCAACAGCAATGTTCATGCACAGTGGAGATATCATGGTGATGTCTGGCTTCAGCCGCCTGCTGTACCACGCTGTCCCCCGTGTCCTCCCCAACCCTGAGGGGACAGCTCTGCCTTCGTGCCTTGGCCAAGCTCTTTCTTCAGACCTTCCTGCTGGCTCAGTCATTGAGCAGAGCTCTGAGGAGGATTGGCAGGTGTGTGCCAAGTACCTGCAATCCTCCCGCATCAACATGACTATTCGACAGGTATTGGCTGAGGGACAAAAATTTCCAGAGGAATCTGGGACTAATGGAAAGAGCCAAGCACCCTCTGAAGACAGTCACCATGAGAACTGCAAAGCCAAAAGACATAAACCAAACACAGTCAGTTGAGACCAGGAGATCATACCAACATGGACTGGACAGGCAATCTCCATATGGAATTAGGAACTAGTGTAATACTGGAAGTCACTTGTCTGTATTGCGGTTAATAAACTTGTGCAGAATAAATGTAGTCCTTCTTGCTGTAATAAATAGGTGGGAGGAGAAAAATAATTTAGAAGGAAAAGAAGGATGAGTTCAGGACTGGGACTCAGGAGATGAACTCTATAGGCATTTTGTTGCAGATGTGTACTGTGTTTCCTTTAAAATACCTGTATGTCACAGAATTTTAAGCTTGGTTAAGCTTTAATGGTTTAAGCTGTTGGTGAAGCTTGGTTTAAGCTTTAGGAGTGCTGCTTATGAACTATTTTGAAATCATTGGGCAGAGAGTGTTGGCAAAAGATACATAAATGCTATGTGATAGAGAATCCTGTTGGGCTTATAAAGCCCAGCTGAAGCGAAGTTACAAGAATGAATGAGGATAGGCCGCTATGGGTGTAAGACCTACCTGCAACATTTTCGAGATAATTACTTTTGCAGCAAAAATGGGTTCAGTGGTCAGAAACTGGCAGCTCCCTCAACCAGCACGTGCTCTAAGTTTGCTGTAGTCCTATGCTCTCCTTTTGCCAGCCTGCATCCCCTCAGCTGCAGCAGAATCTGCTTTTGTGAGTGGTACTGAACATCTTATCTCAGATTTTAGAGAGAAAAAATTGGGGGTGATATCTACTTAGAATATTTAGTAGCTCCCAACTGGGTCTCCTCCCAGCAGTACGTGACTGAGCCCAACATCCCCATTCTTTCAAAACTGCCCTCTTAAATGCCTGTAAATTATGGTTCTCCAGTCCCAAGCTAGCATCTGTAAGGAACAGAATGGCTTGCAAATAGAAGCAATGAAGTTGTAAATTAAGTACCTAAAAAATTAATCAGTGACTATCTCTGTTGCCCAAAGATAAATATATTGAAACAAAGAAAAACACTAGCTTTTGTGCTAGTTCTTTTTAAGATTCAGACCTTCCTATCTACTTTTTGATACAGTTTTAATTGTTGGAGTGGAATGCACTATCCCTGGGGTATTTTTTTGCAGTTTCCCAATGAATAAACTTAACTCGGTTTTTAAATTAAAGATGTCTATCAGTTTTGGGCTGGCTATTTTCTTACTTTCTTTTTCTCCCTGTTAGTTGTTTCAGTGTATTGTTAATGCTGCTATATCCCTTGTGCAGTTCCCTCCAGGCTGCTTTTGGATCTACTGCCTCTGCAGTCTGCCAGCTCTGGTGGAGGAGCCCTGCGTATGTCTGCAGGGCTGCTTTGCTTATGGGCAGTTCAGGGTTTGTTGGGCAGTTGCAGAGGGGTGTTACCTGCAGTATCAAAGTCCAGTTTAATGTATATGTGGCAGCTCTTCCTCATGGGTAAAGTGGCTGGTCTGCTTATTTCATAGCAGGTGAATGTGTGTTTGTGTGCAATTAATTCCTTATACAATAGTGCAGAGAGCTCCAGTAACCTAAGATCTGAAATAATCAGACATAAGTTCTAATATCTTATTCTATGCTAGATGTGTATCCTTTCTGTAGCCTAAGCCTGGTATATTTACAGCTGAGCCCTATGAGAGTGAATATATTATGCAGAGAGGTTACAACATGACCAGAAAGGTCTGAGTCAGGCTCAGGAAACAGCAAAGCTCCCTTGGTTGCACCTGAAGGTGGAGAAGGATGGAGAGGAATATCTGTTTTCCTAACTGAGAAGGCAGTTCTTCACTCTGGAGAGGAAAGCAAAGATTGTCCAACTCGCTCATCTCTGATGAGACAAGAGAGAGTCAGGGAACTAGGTGGTGGTGAACTGGAGGTGGTTTCTTCATGTCACAGGCTGAATTTTAAGTCCATGGTTTTCATGTCTTCTGTTCCCTATAAATACATAATATATGACAAGCAATCATTTATTCCAGGATTCAATTGTTCCTGTGATTCAAGGATGAGAAACCATACTGCTTACCCTCTGCAGCTGAAAATTGCAGTAAATGCTGCAAACTGCTGATAGCAATTAGCCATGAGACGTATCCAGTCCATTGAAGCCTTATGTTTAGATGTGACTGAGTTGAGAATTTTCTGAGTTACTGACTTGCAGTCAAGCTTTTTACCTAATGCCATTGTGAGTGAGACAGCCCTGATCTAATTCTGTATCAGAGACCCAGAAAATGAAAAGTCTGTGACCCAGAAATGGATATAGGGGAATTACCCAGGAAAAAAAAAGCATCCATGTACCAAGAGAAACAACAATAAGAAGAGAGAATTTCCTGAACTGTCAGCCTAGCCAGGATCATTGGTTCTGTGATGAGAGCAGAGTGGAGTACAAGTGAGCAAACCACAGGGCTTCTGCAGGCTCTGCAAACTGTGCTTCCAGAATATAATTTCAAAGAGGCAGTAAATCTTGGGAAGAAGGCAGGGAATAGGGCTGCATCCAGTAATACACTCGGGAACCACTGACCTACTCCACACAGCTTTCTTCACAGATTGCACCGCATTTGCTTAGGTTTGTGATGACCTAACAGGATTTCTTCAAAGCACTGATCAAATTTTTGTATCTATAGGTACCACAAATAATTGCTTGTGTTCATATAGGTGCATGCTGAGATAATCTCTGTAGTTTTTAATTTGAGAGGAGGTAAAGAAGAGGACATCTGGACCAATTCTGCAAGAAAATTTATGTAATGAGTTGATTACAGGAAGATAATCATGTGTTTATTTCAAAGCCACCTGGAAATGAAGCACATTGTTTAGCACATGTACGCTGTTCATTATGTGAGCTAAAGCTAGCTGTCCAACAATTACTGCTTTTTTTAAAATCAAGAATAAAGGGAAAATAAATCTCCAGTTAAAGGAGAAAGTGCAGCGGGATGAATACTAGAAGCAGAAGAAGCAGCTGCCTGCACAAACTAAAAATTTTCAGTCCTTTTGAGAGCACTGTGCTAGAGAAGTTCAGAGTTACAAACTGGACTTACGGCCAGTGGCCAAGACAGATTTACTGCATGGCCTCTCCACGCTGCCAGGCCGTAACTTACGGGCAAGGTAGTCCCTAAAGCTGTTCCTGCTGCTGGAATGATTCTGATCTTAGGTATTTTTCCTTTCTTTGAGAGCTTGTTGACAGTTTTTCCTCACTGTTTCACAGCAGATATTTCTACCAGCTGTAGGAAGGTGCACCTAAGCTCCTCTGTTACGCTGTGTGCTCTGCTGAGGTAGTAGGTAGAAGAGAAGTGGCTCTTCTCTGGTAGAGAGAAGCAGGTGGCTGGGGAAAGAAGCTGGGTAGGGACTGCCGAGACAGCAGCAGCATCGCACTGCCATGGCTACAGGTCCATGGTGAAGCTGGCCGGTATCTTACGTAGTGCAGACAGCAGCTCAGATCTATCTTTTATTTATATGTTATTCTCTGCATTACACCTGAAACAGGATAGATTTAACACAGAAAAGAGACTTGTTAGTGATAAGATTGTCTTCCACTTAATTAGAATGCAAAATTAATTGAGCTATAATTCAGTGTGCTCTAAGCATACTTTAGTTCTGATGAAATCGTAAAACTATCTGAGTCTGAACATGTTACCTCAAAAAGTTAACAGAAGTACATGGCCTGCAGACATTATTAATCCAGAAAAATACGTTGATAGAGGCCTCAAAAGACCCATATATAAAAGGCTTTTTTTTTTTTAATAATCTTTATGCAAGAAGAGACTTAGAGAAAACCAGTGACAGTCATCCACAGTCTGCTGATGCCTCTGTAAATCCTAACGACCAAAGCTGGTTGAAAACAGTCTATAATGCTACAAGTCTGGTAAAAGGAGGCACAAGATGTGTCTGACACAAGTTTAGCACAGTACAAAATAAGTTTCATCATTTATACTCAGCAAATAATAATCACAAATAACCTTAATAAAACCATTTTTCTATACAAGGAATTGAACAATGACTAAGAATATGTTCATATGTCCAGTGGTAAAGTTGAGGTGAGATAGAAGTTGCCACTCTGTAAGTCTCAGCTTTGTTCATAAAAGCTGTTTTCTTGCATCATCATCTGGACAGAAGGTAAAGGACCACAGAAATGGTGGTTGAAGGGACCTCTGGAGGTGTCTAGTCCAACCTCCTACTAGGAATTAGTGCTGTTGCCTCCATGAGACTTAGAAACCTTCCATGTTGGAGACTCTACCACTTGGGCCCAGTGCTGTCATATTCACCTTATGAAGAAATTTCACCTGAGTTTCCCAGAATACAACCTCTATCCATTCTCTCTGCCTTTTTCTTACCATTTATTACTACCAAAAGTTTCCTTCCACTCTCTTTGTAACTCTCCTACAAATAACTGAAGTCTTCAGTTAGACCATCTCCTCTTAGTCTAGTCTGAGTCACATGGAAGGACCCCGGGAACCACAACATTTCCCTGTAGATAATGTGCTCTGGACCTCCACCTTTCTTCACTTCAGCCCTGTTCAGAACCTTGTCTGATTACAATCAGGATGCCAACAACAAATTGACTACTGAATCCTAGTTCCTAAATCTGCTAGTTCCACTAGATCCAGTTTTTTACAGTGTTTCCTAGATTAAATATTTTTTTCCTCCCATCTATATCATAGCAAAATAAAAGCAGTAGTTTTGTGAGGTGCAGAATGAATGAACCATGGTCCCCTATGGATTTCTGTTCCTGAAAATTAAGTTCTCACTGAAGCTTTTCATCCAGATGAGTACTTATGTGTAATTTCTTCCCATGTGATCTCCCCAGAGTTTAATACATAGACAGTGCACCCTTTTCCTGAATCAGGATATTTATGGAGTCCCTGTCCTCTAACTGACTACCGACTACTTGCGGGAACTTAATTTGCTGTGAAATTTATCAAATCTAAATGAAGTAGACCAACAGGTTTCACAGTTACTGGACAGGAACACAAAGACACACCATGTTTAACACATGCACAATCCGTAAGAACATAGGCTTTACTCCCTTAGGAAGCCAGTCTCAAAAGGCTAATTTCATGCTCTTAATACAAGCTGGTCTGGACTTCTAGAGCAGGTCCTGCTCTGAAGGGTTCTGCTTGTGACATCCCAGAGAGGAGAGAAACAATCTGGACTATCAGAGGAATTTTAGTCCAGCAGGCACAATCCCCATCTGGTTCCTGCTGNGATTGGCCTCTGTGGCCACTGCCACATGCACCGCAACCCTGCTGTTATATCATCCCTCTTAGAAGCAGCTGACTGTGCACAGAGACTGAACTTAATCATCTAAATGCTTATCTCTCCAAGGTGGTAAATTAGTCTCTGGAGTACAGCAGGGACTGAGACCTGATTTTTATTCAAAGCTAGGGCTTGTATTCAGATAGGCATCATGGAAAGTACCACTTCCACTAGATCAGGGATGAAGGAGAGAGGGGATAAAGTCTGGAAAAGCCTGTAGTAGTTTTCCCTCTTTTCAGAATAGAGATGTTTATTCCTCTGGATGAGGAAGCAAAAGCTTTAGCCTTGTGAAGCCACTTCCATCTTGTTTTTTCCCAAATTGGTGGAGACTATTCTGTCTCTGACCTTCTCCTATGGGGCTGAATGTCCTCTTCCACAAGATCCCTATGTGTAGTGGACTCTCCCCTGAGCTTCTCTGTGTAGCCTGTCCCTTTTTGTCCATGTAATCACATATCTCAGCACTGGGGTTGTGCCCTCCTTCACCATCACTCAGTGCTTTTTTCCTTAATTCAAGAGCTCAGTGCTGCCCACAATACAGCTTTCCTAATCTGTTTCATGATCTCAAAGCTCTTCCAAAGTGTAGGTCAGGACCATTAGCCCCTGGAAGTTAAGAAGCTAGGCCAGTTTATAACAAAATGTGGGGAAACTGAAATAGAGGTAATGTGAGGTGGCACTCACACTTATGTGTANGAACCTGGGAATTCGCTGTGACCACAGGGTGAGTGTTAGACTTATATGTCTTGGGTACTTACCCTCCAGTCCTTTGGCCGATTGGCCTCTGTGGCCACTGCCACATGCACCGCAACACTGCTGTTATATCATCCCTCTTAGAAGCAGCTGACTGTGCACAGAGACTGAACTTAATCATCTAAATGCTTATCTCTCCAAGGTGGTAAATTAGTCTCTGGAGTACAGCAGGGACTGAGACCTGATTTTTATTCAAAGCTAGGGCTTGTATTCAGATAGGCATCATGGAAAGTACCACTTCCACTAGATCAGGGATGAAGGAGAGAGGGGATAAAGTCTGGAAAAGCCTGTAGTAGTTTTCCCTCTTTTCAGAATAGAGATGTTTATTCCTCTGGATGAGGAAGCAAAAGCTTTAGCCTTGTGAAGCCACTTCCATCTTGTTTTTTCCCAAATTGGTGGAGACTATTCTGTCTCTGACCTTCTCCTGTGGGGCTGAATGTCCTCTTCCACAAGATCCCTATGTGTAGTGGACTCTCCCCTGAGCTTCTCTGTGTAGCCTGTCCCTTTTTGTCCATGTAATCACATATCTCAGCACTGGGGTTGTGCCCTCCTTCACCATCACTCAGTGCTTTTTTCCTTAATTCAAGAGCTCAGTGCTGCCCACAGTACAGCTTTCCTAATCTGTTTCATGATCTCAAAGCTCTTCCAAAGTGTAGGTCAGGACCATTAGCCCCTGGAAGTTAAGAAGCTAGGCCAGTTTATAACAAAATGTGGGGAAACTGAAATAGAGGTAATGTGAGGTGGCACTCACACTTATGTGTAGAAGTGGTGCTGAGGGACATGGTGTAGTGGTGGACTTGGCTGTCCACCACAGCCAAGGTTTAGGTTTAGGTCTTAGGTTTATGCTTGGACTCGATGATCTTAGAGGTATCTTCCAACCTAAATGATTTATGAATCTATGAGGCACAATGAAACACTCTCCAAATATTCTTGTTGAACTATGTATAGAGGAAAAAAGGGAGTCAGCCTAGAAGACAGACAGTCTCTTTCTCCTCTGATGTTGAGAAGTCAGTATTTTACATTAACTTTTAGCTTCCTTCTAGGTGAATTTAAAATACTCATTCTGTATTTACTGAGGAAGGCCAGAAGAATCAATAAAGGCCTTGGCTTTCTAGAGGTGATCATCTCACCAATCATTCCTTCTCTGTTCTGTGCTAAGGGCTTAGATAAGAAGGTTTTGGGTTTGTTTTCTTTCTCCTTAACGGATAGGTTTCCTAATTAGGGTGGGGGAAAAATGACTGCAATTTTGCTGTGGCAAATTAAAACCAAAATGAGGTAGCAAAGAGCAGGATCTGGAGGGGAGGGGGGGCAATCAGAGACAGCTATTGATTTGGAAATGATAGAGTAGCCAAAAGAGAGCACACAGTCTGGAAAGGAGACTCATCTTTCAAACCACTGTTCTTGCTTAAAACAATCAGTCCAGGCAGAGATGTTGGTTGATGCTAAAGCTTTGGAATTAGATTTGTTTCCAGACAGAATTTAAATTTTGGAAAGACTTACTGGTTCATAATGGGATAACTTTTTAGACAAATTTTGATTTTATGTAGCTTGGAATCATGGAATGGAGCAAAACAAAAAGTAAACCCGAGTGGAGCCTCAAGACATTTTTAGCAGCAGTGTTAACAAAAAAATGTTTGGAAATACTTTCTTCCAAGGACAAAGTGTCACTGCTCACCACAGCCTGGGCAGGAAAAGAAATGGAAAAAAACATACACTGAATAAGAGACAAGCACCAAAATCTAACACACCCTCACTACCAGGTGTTGAGTCCATCTTTTCTAGAACAGAGAGAATTGATTTGGCACCATCTTATCTGGTCCCAGTGGGCAAGCTTAGGTACAGCTTTCTGCCACTCCAGTCAGCACACTTTCATTTTCACTGGCCTTTTCCCCCTTGGCTTTTCAGACAACATTCCTCTAATATTAGAGTGAGATGTTAGCCTGACCTTTCATCAGATATAACCAGCACCTGGAAAGGCTGGCAGAGAACTGCACCAATCTTGTGCAGTTTGAGTGGTTTGAGTTTGTCAGCTTGTTCTCGTTGCTATGATGAAACCTGACTTGGCAGAATTGCTGATTGTCAGGTGTCTGTGACAGGTCAGGAAGATTCAGCCACAATACTGCAAATAATCTGCAGCCATTCTAAACCCTGCTGAATGCTGCACACAAATAAGCCTCTTTTCAGTCCACATAGGTGAAAACACACCTCAGGGCCTTTTAAAGCAAGGCTTTTTTCCACCTTGTAAGAGAACTGTCTTCTATTCTTCACAATGACATTGCTCCATCGAATCCGCATCACAAGCGTGGTGAAAAATTGGCATCTCTTTTGCTTTTGGGATAGCATATACCTTAGCATATCATCTAGGAGGATCTGCTCCACAATCTTCCCAGCCATAAAGGTGAGGCTCACCAGTTCTCTAGTCCCCAGACCTGACCTGCCAAATATGAGTGTAGGGGTATGATTGCCTCCAAGCCCTTCCTGGCCCAACACTGTAATTATGCTCCAGGAGAGATCTGAGTTTGGCATTCTGTTTTGATGGTTCAGCATTTACCTGAGCTGAAAGTGGAACAAGTCTGCAGACACGTTTTGGCTTGCATAGGAGTCTTAAGCACCAAATCAAGTCTTGCGTATTCTTATTACTACCACTGTCAAATTCACTAGCCCTTCTTCCCTTTTCCTAGATCAAAATGGTAAGGAAGAAATTAAAGGAAAGAAGGATGCCAGGTGAGCAAGCATAAAGAAGTGAAGATATGGTATGCTCTTTCTGTCCCTGTAGCCTACTCAGCCCCGCCTGCAGCTGCAAGCATCACTGCACACCATTCTGGAACAGCAGAGGGGCTCAGTGCTGAAGGCTGCAACCCTTGGCTCCACAGATTTTTAATACTTCCTTTCCCTGAATTTCACACTAGAAATGCTTTTTTTTTCACATGGCATGAAACCTCCTGGAAACCATGGGTCCCAACTGGAGAGTGACCATGCAAGTACTCTGTGTTTCATTCCATGAATATTATTTTCTGCAGCAGAAAAGTGTAAGAGAAAGAAACATTAGTCACACACATGCTTAATTGAGATCTAATAGCCAAGGTCAGTGCTCAGCCCAGAATAGATAGCAGAAGCCTCCTGTGATATATTTTTGTGATGAGAGGTTCATAGCACACAGACTGATCTATTATTGGGTTTCACGGTGAAAAATTTAGCTATCTCCTGGAATATGCTCAAATCTATTTTGCATCATTTCCTTGCTTTTTCATTTAAAAATATCTTTCCAATGAGACCTCATGACCATGCAAATTAGCAAGTCTGTGCTGTGTGGAAAGATTGCTGCACCTCCACTGAAGTGCAGCTATTTGTTCTTCTGCCAGCCCTCTGCAAGATGACAATACCTGTTCATCAGTGTCTGGAATGCTTTTCTGTGATATAAACAAAAACCCTTACAGGGAAAAGATGGGTTTTCAAGGGAAGATGCTGCAATTGGCACAACAGTGAGAAGCACTGGACCTTTGCCTTGAGCTGTGTTCTGCATGTCTGCAAAACACCAGTACAGCAGAAGTGACATGATGACCTCCTTGCTGGTCTACAGCACCTCGCTTGTTTCCTGTGGTACTTCAGCCTGCAGGACCAGCGTGACCATCTACTTGGTTTCTTCTTCCCAGTTTTTGCATATGGGTCTGTGCAGGATGCATCAGCATTCCTCCTCAAACCAAGCATCTCCAAACATTTTTAGTCCACAAAGCCTTTCTTCCTTCAAGTTTTCCCCACAGACCACAAAGTAACTGTCTCCCCAAACCTCTAACTGAGAACCCAGGAGAGATATGGTTTATAACAGCCTCACAGACCACTGAGAACTAGAGAACTGATGAAAGAAATAACGTTTCTGAAGATGAAAGGAGTAAAGTCTCTGAAGATGAAATATAGAAGTCTCTGAGAAACACACCCCAGCACCTGTGGTACCTGAAAGATGCAGCTGTACTTTCTTTGCCAGGAAAACAGCAGAGGACATGATTTGATCCAACTGAGTAAGAACAGAGAACATGTTCCATGTGGGCACTAACAACAAGTGTGAATACACTAGGTGCAAAAAGGCTTTAGTTCTGGTGCACATTTGTCTTGTCTGTCCTTGGAGTCTTGCAGTACCTATTGCTGGCGAGCTCCAAGCTCCTGGTGGCACCAGGATCGGAGCTGTTCACTGCGATGCTTCCTGGAGCACCTCTTGCAGCACGAGTGCGATGTCCTCCAACACACATCTCTCTGCACACGTGCACTTTGTGCCCAAGGGCTGGCAGCTGGCTCACACCTTGCTGCTCCTGAGGACACTTAGTTGATGCACAGTGCAAGAACCATACTGTGTCACAGTAATGCAAACCACAGCCCTTCTGTCTTTGCAGTGCAGGAGTGACCAGTGTAGGAGGTACCCAGACAGTGGCCCCCTTCTACTGAAAGATGGAGTGTGCAGAAACTACCCCATATCCCAGTGTTTACCACTCTCGCAGTCTGGAGACGGGGCAGCATGGTCCTCACCCTTTCTGAAAAGTGGGAGAGTTTGGGGGTTTTATAGCAATGCACAAACGTTATTGCCTGGAAGCGTGGCATGTCAGGGAGAAGAGTGCAGTCGCCATGGTAATTTTTCACCTCATTTAACTGCAAAGTGACCGCGTGTGGTTATTTGTAGCCATTCCCAGCACAGCAGCCCCCTGTCGTGGCCCATAGCTACACAATACATCCCCTGCAGGGCAACACCGCTGCCGTAGATGATACACATGTATGTGCTACGCAGTGCGCACTCCTTCAGCTCTCTCCCCCTCACATCACCTATGCCTCCAGATAACCACCCAGTCCCTGCTCCTACAACTCTGGGTCCCTCTACTGCACAGGCATAAGATGCTTTGAGAGCACAAGATCAACACATGCTCAGCCAGGCACCAAAAGATGCACACACCGTCTCCCCCAGCCTTGCCACAACACCTGCCTACAGCTCTTGTACAGTTTATTCTTAGATGCATTTTGTCTTCACGCTGTGGCATGAACAAGGAATAAACTCAGCTCTGTCCTATTAATTTTCCTCTGTGTCTGCCTCTGACCAAAAAAAAAAAAAAAAAAAAAAAAAAAAATAAAAAAAGGTCCCCGGAAAGCAGATCTATAAGGAGAAGCCTGGGTGCCTCGCTGTGGAGCCAACTCATGGGAAGCTGGTGATCAGGTCACTTGGTGCTCCTGACTGGACCTTGCTGCTCGCATTTCTTGGCAGGTAACTACAGGAAATCATCTCAGTACTGTTTCTCCTCAAAGCACCCTGTGGGTCGCTGCAGGATCTCCAGGAAGCAAGGAGAAACTCCTCAGCCATACGTACATGACAGCTCCAGCCAACAAGCCCATGGGAGTCAGCAGGCACAGACTTGGTGAAGCCTCAAGTTCCCATATTGCATGGTGTAAGTGTCCTTTTCTGCCTTGTGCAGTGTGAGTTTTAACAAGGATGTAGCTAAGGCACGCAGCCAGGGATGGCCCATCACTGAGGGTAACAGTCCCCTGAGTCTGACAGGGCTGCTAACAACCAAAACCCACTTGTTACTGCTACACAGCTTGTGTGCTCTATGCATGTGGCCTACAAAATGCTATTACAAGTGCTTCAGGCAAACATCTCCTTTAGAGAGCTAGCACGGTTGCCTGGCCATATCCTTTTGGACCTTCATTCCTCTTCATAAATCTTTCAAGCTTGCTGGCTTCAGCTCTCTTTCTCCTGAGGTCCCCTGCTCTTCCTAAAAGCATCTCAATGTCACCATCCTCAAGCCTGAATGCCCTAATCTGAGTATCATCCAACTAACACGACCGGACATCTGTATATGTGTGAGGAGAAAACTGAAATGAGATTTCCCCACCTGACTGCCCATCATTTCTGGACAAGACATCTCCAATTCTCTCAGGACTGGTCAGGGTTGCATATCTCATCCTCCCCTATTTCCAGGAAATGACAATTCACTTTCCCACCCTTGCTCCCCTCTCACCCCATCCCCATCATTGCTACCTGCACACTTGGCTGTGGCTGAGCTCACGTGCCTCCGAAGGCACTGGCCCTGTTTTTAGCCTTGCAGAGGAGGTGGGACCCAGGCAGATCCACGGTGCTTGCAGAGCTCACAGCCAACACAGCTGGGGCTGCTCCAGCCCAGAGAAAGGCCCTTATGCCTGAGCACACACTTCCCTCTTATGGCCATGCCCGATACAGCAGCCATGCAGGCCTGCAGCATCTTCACTGGAGATGTGATTTTCCTATGAATATTTATGAATTCCCTATGAATTTATACCTATGAAACATTTCCCATAGTTTCCTCTTACACTTGTTGGACACGTCTCCCTTGCACTCGAGGCTTGAGCACAGCAATGGCTTTTCAGCCCTGTCTGGCTGCTGCTGATCAACACACTGTGAGTGGTGTGAGTGGGAAAGACGAGTGCTCAGTCCTGCTGGCAGCATCACACGGTCTCTTTGAAGGAAGCCCAAGTATCAATCCCTGGTCCTGGGGTACATTTCCCCTCTTGGTACTGCACAGCCTCTAACATTTTTCATCTCCTCAAATTAAGTATGGCTTTTACTTCCTTTGACTCTGAAGGGAAAGTTTTAACTACCTAGTTATGGGTAGTTAAGGGCTCTGTTCGATTTCTCCCTTGCCCTATTTCACTGTATGGCAAAGTCTCTCTCTCTTCTATCTATAATAATATCGTTGCCAAAAGCAGAGAAAGCAGCCTTCTGTTTTCCTGCGCTGACCTTTTTCTCTGGACTGAACTTCAAGTTCTTTCTGGGCTCCCATCACCCCTTATACCAGATTTTGTAATTCAAAAGCAGATTGCTGCACAGATGGGGTAGTTTCCCCTTATGTCCAATCCATGGCAACCTTCTTCCGGCCACCAAGTCAGTTCAGTTCACAAACCTGAAGAAAATTTTCCATGGGATAATCTTCTGTTGGGTGAGTTGAACTCACTCGCTCTGCAAGTAGAAAGTCGAGCACTTAAGGAAAAAAAAAAAGCTCCTTTAGCCATGTCTTTGCCAACTTGTCTATTTTCTTCCTTCACTCATTTTTTTTCTAAAGAGATGTAGGAAAATAAGAACCTGCCAAACTGTGCTTGGTACTTGAAAGGTAATAAATTGCTCCTTCCTTCCTCTCCAAGCTAGGGTTTGGTCACTGCTCAGGTGCTAGAGCACTGTCCTCACTGTCTCTCTTCTCTACGGTATGCTGTCTTCTCATGTGCCACCTTTGTAATAGCATCAGTACAGGATGAAATGAAAACTATCAACAAAGACATTTTCAAGGGAACACAATTTTTAGTTCTGTTCTTCTGACAGGAACAGGTGAATAAGGAAGAACCTGTCCAGTCTCCTGCAGTACTAACAGCACTGTCAGAAGCAGCAGCAGCAGTTACATTGCCCTTGAAGTCAGCCATAGCAGCTTGATCATGCTCTGCTGGTCTCTGGGCCCTTTACCAGAGTTTCTGAGAGTGCTCCACAGCCACTGATAAAGTGGGACCATATCTCCTCAGAACCTGTTTGCCAGGGTTCTGATGGGAAGAGGGTTAATTCCATAGTGCCAATAGGTAGGTGCAGATCCTCAAAAGTATTTAAGCACCTAGAAATTAAAATACTATGAGCCTCGAGGTCCTAATGAGGATGTAGTTATATTGGTATTCAGTGTTTTTGCTGAAATAGCTGATGGTACTCGGTAAAGTTCTGCTCAAAAAAGAGCCTCATTCTGCTGACATAAGCTGCCTGCACACAAGGAGGGCTTCACTGCTACAACTCTGCTGCTACAGCGATATCACACGCATTTACATGTAAATTAGGGCTTTGTTTATACCGCACAGATGCAGCCTTTCACTTCATCCGGGATGGGGAGGGGGGGTGGGGAGAGTAATGGTCTCACTACTCTCATTTTATGGACTAAGAAAGCGAGGCACAAACAAAATGAGCTCACTTGTTCAGTATCACCCAACATGGGTGTCAAAAAAGGCATAGATCCCGATCATAGTTTACAACCATGGGACTGTTTTTTACTGTAGAGAGTGGAGACAAGTGAGTCATCACTTGGCTCATGGGAGCCTCATTATTATGTGAGGTCAAATTCCCGATGTGCTTGAGTTTGAGATGGAGGCGTTAGGAATGACTGCACCAGGGAGCCCTGAACACGGGGCATGGAGGCCTGTTTAGATGCACCGTCAGAAACTAACTGAACCTGAGACCTAATGTTTCTACTGCACTGCTCCCCACTCACCAACATGAGTGGCAACAGGCACGGGTGACAATGAATGTCCATGGAGGATGGACATGAAAGCTGAAGCAGCACGAGTGATTAACTATACACTACAGGAACCACAGATGAGATGAGCAGCTACAGAGATTACCTTGCTTCTAACTACTGCTGCCCAAGTAAATATGCACTGACTGCACCTCCATTCTGCCAGTACTCCTGACATCAGGCTCTGTCAGGCCGTATTTCCATTTACAAAAGCCAACATAAGCCAATAATGATGGAATAACTGATCACGTCTCAGCCATTCAGGCCCAAACAGCCTCTGCATTGCCAAACGCTGCTGTACTAAACCACGTATCTGTCATGGATACAACGTGAATTGCATGGAAGGACCAAACTAATGATTTTTTCTAGCAAGGTTAACTTGTATCAGCTGCTCTCAGTGGCAAGTACAAGGTTCCTGGAGCTACAGCCTTTGTTGGCCCAACAGTGCCAGTAAGCAACCTAAAAAGCCACAAAACCACACAGTTCCACTATGATGGCATAAACAAAGGTCGAAAATTCAGGCTCCAGAAGAAGCAGGTGGTGTGATGGGTTGGTGTCATGTGAAAAGGGGAGATTTCCTCAGCCTTTAGCGTGGGGATATTTACTTGACCCTTAGTGTTTGATTTGTCTGTCAACACCCCAGGGAAGTAGAGATCCTTGTGCCCGACCAGTCTGTGCCAGTCCTGTTAGGGGGAACCCTTCACTGAGCAGTCCTGCTGGATCGGAGGCTGATTCCACTTAGTCAGGGACACACACCAACAGCGTAAGGGAGACCCCTCGGTGGGTCTTCCTCTTTATTTCAATACATCATCTGCTGCTGGTGACTTCCAGTGTTCATGAAGGACTCACACTAACACTTTGTGGAATAACACTCTTTATTAATATAAAATGATGACAGGTCAAGTTTTGATGGGTGCTGCTGATAGTATCTGACTGCAAAAATATATTCAAAGCAATACACAGACAAGCTCTAATCCCCAGTAAAAGTATTCAGTATGCATAGAGTTTGATCCTTACCCAATATCCACAAGAGACAAGACAGGTTCAGCACACTGACTGATCCTAACAGTTACAATGGAGTCTCCCCTAACTTTTCCCCCATTCTCAACTTACTTTTATACCACTTCTCTACATTTAGGTAGAGCTTGAATGACTCCAGTCATACATACCTTTGTTACTGGTTGGTGTAAAATTCTCTCACTTTGTTGTTAAAGATACAGTCAAAAATTCAGAGCACATGCCCAGTGAGGGGTGGTTGTACCTTGGGGGCATGTAACTTTGGGGTGGAGTTGTGTGTTAATATTGCAGTTAGGCTATAATGAACCAAGTTCATCCAAGGATTTCAGCTGTTGGCTCAGCAGCAGGACATATCCTGTTTCCCGTGGCTGACAGTTGTTATGCAGTTTCTCAGCTGCAAAGTGCCATCGAGTTCCCCTCCCTGTGAGGATTTCAACAGAGCCCACATGAGGTGTCTCCAGTCCACCCTCTGTTCCATCCCCGTTAGCAGGTGCCATGGTTACAGACTGTGGGTGTGGGGAACCATGGTGGAATAGGTGTTGAGCAACTGCATTCCATTCAGGGAGCAGCAACTGTGTTTCACCCTATAATTTCCATACCGTTATAACCTCTGTTAGGCTGTGACTATACTTCTCAGTTTCCTGATATTACCCCCAGTCATCTCTCCACAGCTGAGTGACATGTAGTGAAAGTGGATGGATGTTACTGCTGGCCTTAAGTTGGCTGTAAGATACAGTCTAGTTCCATTTCAGAGAAACAGCCATCTCCATTCCAAAACACTGCACAAGTCACTGCCCAAAGGAGGGCCAAATATCCAGAAAATTGAACTGAGGAGGCTGGGATGGGAACTGATGTGAGTTTCTAAGTGCAGTTTTGTACAGAAGTCTTGGGGACAGGGGACATAGGTAAAAGCAGATAAAGCATAGGAGGCTCCAAACAAAGCTAGGACAATCTTAGTAGTCAGCCCTGACTAAAGCCTAGAGAAAAACAGCTCTTTGTTATGGTCTGGAAAAAGGTGTGGTGGTGTATGCCCCCTTCCTCCCTCCCTGCCTCTGGATGCACTATTATCTGAGAAATGCTCGTTAGGCCTCAGCCTTGACCAACAGCACCTGGGCTCAGTTCCTCTTGAGCTTACCAGAAACTGTCTGCTCCCAGGAACTCATGCTGTCTAATGAGCTCCTGATTTTTAACAGCCTTGGAAACTTACTTTTCTTGCCTGAATAACAACCCAAGTGGAACTTTTCTTTGAAAATTTGATAGCAAAAACAACAGGAATTGCAGCCAGGATGGAAAATTACTATGGCTAAAGCCAACTCTCTTGTGACCCTACGAAGAGCAGTCCTAAGTGAGACCCTTTGCGCTCTCCAGGACTGCAATGGGCTGTGACCAGCAATCCCCCTCTGAGTGGGGTGTCTCTCAGAGCTCACAAACTTCCAAGTCTACTCTACTTGGACGACTGCTGCTGATTGCCAACAACGGAGCTGATATCTCCACTCCTTGAAGTTCAATCCTTTGCGCATTGAAAAGATGCAAAAGCATCCAACGTGAGTATATCACTGAATTAGAGGGGAATTTTTCACAGGTGTATACCTTGTACATACTCCTTTAGGTCTGTGTGAGTGCAAGTGTGAATATACAATAACAAATGTACCTTGAATGTTGTTCTCCTAGATTCTTAAGTACTTTAGATTCATAAGCAAGTTAGGCATATGAGTCATTGTTGTGCTATAGTAAATTCTATAGAATTTTTTGTTTAATTGTTTAGATTAAATTATCAGTTCAGTGCTGTTAAGTTTAAACCATTGGTCAGACCTGGGGCTAAGTTTGGTAAGGGTGTCCACTCTGAACCTCATGAACTCAACAGGAGGATCTCTCTTATTTGTTTTTTTCTTACCCTTCTTCCATCTCCAGCCTCCATGTAGATAATTTTTTGTTGTTTTAGACTGACTGATTTTTACATCTTGGTCTGATTTTTCTCTGTGTGCTTTAACCACATAGTTAGTAGTAGAGTTAAACTTGCCAATGAACTTCGTTGTGCTTTCACTTTTATATTAAACCTGCTTTTGGTGATACTTTTCCCAGTGATTCTTTGAGTGACCCAAAACACACTTCTGTGACAGAAGGCTGGAGTCATGAGCAAGGAGAGTGTCCTGCTGCTTAATTTCTTTACACCATTAGAAATATAACCTTCTACATATTTTGCAAATAATAAAAGAGGTAAATACAGTTATCCGCTTCTCTCCTAATGAAGGATTAAAATTTTGCCACTTACATGTATGTATTAAAAGGAATAACAACTACACGGGGTTAAATTGGTCTGTCGTTTATCCCCTTTGCCATGCTGGAATCCCTCACATACCCTGTTCTGCTGATCTGAACAGATATCATCCCCTCTGTTTTATTATGACTCATCAGACCCATACTCATACCCATTTTTCAGTCCCTGGTGTATCCTCTCTGATCTCTTGCACCTCTGATCATAAACCTCCCGTCCTGACTGCTTTCCCATTTCACAGCAAAAACATTATGCAAATCTCATTGGCTAGCCTGGCTTCTCCTGGCAAACAGACTGAACAGCAAACAGTTCACTCTGTTTAGAAATTCTGGTCCAAGTCCGTGCCCAAAGACAGGTTCAGTCAAGGTTGCATTGTAAAAAAGAGGAGAAAGTAGTCTGAACAGTCTTTTTAGTATTACATAGCTTTAAAGGTTAAAATATTTCCTGAATAGTATTATTTTTCAAGCCAGTGGAACAGAAGCTGTAGTGAGCCTAGAACTGTAGCATTCACAGCAGAAAGTCTTCAGTGACAGGGAGGGTCTCTCCTGGAGCAGAAGCACAATTCTCAGCACAGCTAAATTTGAACCAACCAGCTTGTCCTGGGTTACAGTGTATTCTATTACCATCTTCATGAACTGCTGANCCCTTGCCTCCACCAGAAGGAAGCAATCTGCTGTGGGCATTGATGGTTTACCTTTACTTAAAAAGATATGCTGAGGAAAAATTATGGTCATTCCTACACCAGGCTAGCCAGTGTTCCAAGCATTGCCTCTCCATCTTTCCATGAAGTTTAGCTAGGGGCTTAACAAGTTTTCCTGAGTACCCTCACAACTATCTGTTTTCTTCAAGGTTATGAGGTCCCCAAAGAGCTTTCCACACTCTTGCTAATTCTTCACCTATGCTATAGGCTGCTCTGAGAGGGAACAGTCTACATTCTTCAGGTGCATTCTGCCATTCAGACCCAAGCTTAAAACCAAGGTTCCCTGCTGCCCTGGAGGCATTTTGCAGCACAGTCCCTGCACTTTCAGTGCTAGGCTGCTGTAACCACGACAGAAACACAGGACACAGAACAACACACCTCACAGCAACAACGCTCACCTCACAGCACTGCATTGGCCTGGTCGAACTGCAGCCTTTTTAGCTACACCTTCAGCACACATTTTGTGCTTACTTCAGCCTGCGCCTGGAGACTGTAGAAGAGGAAAGACACCTGAAGAATGTAGACTGTTCCCTCTCAGAGTAGACTGTCTGCCATTATCTGCTTTGAATGCAATGGCTGAGCCACTGCTTACTCTGCCTTTGAATTGCAAATATAAAAGTCAAAGGCTTAGGTTTATTTCTGACTACAGCTGCCTTGTGACCTTCCATCAAGACTCTCTGCATACCTGGCACCATTCAGACACCCAGTTTTGTGTCGTTTTTAAGTTCTTCCTTTTCTCAAAGGAAATTCTTCCCCTCAGTCACACCTCTGATGAGTTCTGATGATCTCTTACCAGTGCAGAAGGCCCCTGTTCTCTCTGTTTGGGACATTGGAGCAGAAAATTTTTCTGCTGCTTTGTCCCTGTGGCTCAATTGCTCCTTCCTGAACTTGTCCTGCCATCTCCAAAGTTCACAACTCTCCTCTCTGATCCCCAAACCTACAGATGGTTAGAACAGTACTCATAGACTCAGACCGGTGATGTAAGCTTTCTGTTGACATGAGTCTGCTATGCAACAATCCCTGCCTGTCTTGACTTGGTACTTAAGGCCTACCCTTCCTTTTGACTCATTAATTTTTTGATACAGTCCTTTGCTTTCTTCAGTTAGCGGAGTAAGGCAGTTTGCTCTGCCAGTTCACTGGAATAGTATCCATGAAACTTAAGATGTAACTTAAAACTGGAATTTGCTCTTCAGATTTTGTTTGGCTTCTCTATTTTGCAACTGCCTAGTCCAGAGGCACAAGCTGCAGCCACCTGTGTACAGAGGTGTCTTGTGCAGCGCACAGAACCATATCAGAGTTGCCCCCAGGTATGATTCCAGGAGCTCTGTGGGATGTGTTTGGTGCTGCCTGTGGCAGTAGCTGTGCCCTGGGATGGCATCCCCATGCTGGGACTTGTCTCCATGGATATTCTGGACTCTTTTGGCATTGCAACCCCAGTGTGAGCATGGCCTTCTGTGTCTCCCGGCATTGTGATGGAAGGGACCAGATGCCCCTCAAACACCAGGTTATGCTGGTCCCATGCTCAGGGCAGGGTGAGGTCCCTCTGTGCAGGGGAGCACTGCAGCTACTGTGTGAGACTGTACACTCCTGCACGAGGTAACCAGTAGCTCCCTAATGTTATTTATGTTTCCTAAACCAAAACTGAAACCATCACCTTCTAAGGGTTCATGTTAGTTGGATTCAAGGACAGATGAAGTGACCAGTCTGCAGGAACCTACACGTGAAAAGGGTTTATGCTTTAATAGCCAACACAGCAGGGAGATCCAGTGCCTGTCAGGCGAAGCAGCTTATCCTCTCTAGAAGTCAGGCATTAGCAGGTGAAACTCCTCCCTGTGTAGGTGGGCAGGGAGTGGAGGGTGCTGCCCTACATGTGCCCTGTGAGCCTAGACAGGTGGACCATCTGCACCCCATGGCAAAAACTAGTCAGTATAATTCAATCTGTTCTGTCCAAAGGGAGAGGAGACAGGAGGAAAATGCTTATAGCCAACTATGGCCATGGCGGAAAAATCTTTCAAAAAGTTCTGCAGTATGTGCTCCCCTAATACACTTCTCTCTTTCTTGCCCTTTTTTTCATTATATTTATTTGTTTCCTCACAGATAACTTCAACTCTGGAAAAGCCCTCCTCTGCTCATCCAGAAATAAACCACCCGTGCCTCTTCCCCACCAGTGCTCCTCACTGCACCTACACCAAAGACAGTCCACTGGCACAAGCACTAAAGTGCTACGAAGGGGTGTTTGCTGCTTTGATCCCAAGGTCCTTCCTTGTAACACCAGTCTCCCCCATGGTCCCAACCTGCAACACAAGAGACGGTACATGGCCCAGCCCCTCTCTCACTGTGTATCAAAACCAGGTGAAGAAAGCTTACTGCTGAGGCAAGTCCATACCTGCTTCAGTGGCAGTCCAGATATGGGAGTGGCCACAGAGAGCAAGAAAAGGAACAAGGTCAAACACCGAGCTTGCACTTGTTATCCTGAGACTGCGTTTGTACCCCTCATTACAAAAAGTCTTCTTGTCCAAAGGTGACATGTAGACATGAAGCAGACTGGGCACGCACTGCTGCCGACAAATAGGCTGAAACCAGACTGTGAAGCTTTCCTGTCTTCCTGAGGGAAGAAAAATGACTGCTTTTCACAGAAGCTAATTCTCTTGTTATGTACTGCATGTTCATACCAAATTTGCAATAAGATCCATGACAAAGGCTCTAAGATGTGACTATAATACATAAATATAACTATCAATAGTAGCAAATCAGGGAGAAAAGGATGAGAACATTCTCTTGAATTCATCTGCTTGAACTTGGTAACTCTTCATTTTGTTTTTTTCCCCGTTGCTAAGTGCTAAGAAAAACCACAGCCCTTGTCTCTAAATTACACCAGAGAAATCAAAGGTCACACTCTTCCATCTTTTCAGTGTGTGATTAAACATGTCAGGCTGTTTCCTTTCTGCCAATTAACACTCCCGCAGCTCGGGAACCGCTCCCCACCCCCCCACCAGGATGCATACAGGTGTTCAATAGCACACAAATACAGGCGCTTTGTGGTTTCCTTCCGGCCTTGTCTGCGTGATGCTTGGTCACCCAAACTCAGGTTGGTAACGACCATCCCCGAACTAAATACCGCATTTAGTTTACCTGGTCTTTGAACGAAGTACATCTTTCTAAATCCTGTCAGAAAATACGTTTGTACATAAACCTAGTATGGTTTTTAAACAGAACCGTGGGCAGAGCAAACAGCCAGACAGCTCCAGCTGTCGGGGGCGATACAGCCCAGCAGGGCGGCCAGGCTCACTCCAGTCTTCAGCCCAAGTGTACATCCCATTGGATTAAGCTCTGCCCGAGGCTGGTCTGCAGGGTTCCCTGCACGGGCCTTCGATGTCCTGGCGGACTTCGGCCAGGATACGTCTCTCCAGAGCTGCTGGCAAGGGCATTACAGTAACTACGTCTGATCTCCTAAATGCTTTCCGGAGCTCTCACCCGGGGCGCTCCGTCGGCCCCGCCGGATGATTTCACCAGGACACAGCCCGAGGCGTCCTGAGACAGCCCTCCAGGTCTCGGAGGAACCGCTTCGTTCATCAGCTCCCTCAACACGAAGAAGCGAGGGGCTCCCCGCTGCCTCACCCCGCCCTTCTCCCTGCTCCAGCCACCGGCGTGCCCGAGGCAGGGCTCCCAGTTTCCCGGCGTGGACGGTGACGGCAGGACCACCAACCCGCGCCGCTCTGGGCCTCTCCCCACCCCGTGCGGGGAAAGGCGCTCACGGGGCTCGGGGTCACAAGCGGAACGGGACGAGGAGGGCAGGGCGGGGCAGGTCCACGCGGCCACGGCCCTGGCCCTGTCACCATCCCCGTCCCGGCAGCGCCGCTACCACCGCCACCACGCGCTCCCCGGGCCCCGCCTTTCCCTTCCCTGCCCGCACCCACCCCCGCCCGCTGGCCGCC
>VYZQ01064470.1:10336-23716 GCA_013400655.1 Mystacornis crossleyi | reverse complement strand
GTGGGATGTGCAGTCTAATTGTGAATCAAGAGCAGTTTGCATCTTTTGAAAAATGTAATCATCTCTTCATAAAATTTTCCTGGATCATATTTGGACTGGAGAAAAAAATACAGACTAGAATAGAATAGAATAGAATAGACCAGACCCTTTCAGTTGGAAGGGCCTTTCAAAGTCATCAGTACTCAAACTGCCTGACTGATTTAAAAAAGGTTAAGGCATGTTATCAAGAGTATTGTTCAAATGCCTCTTAATCACTGACTGGTTTGGGTGTTTTTGACTGACCACCTCTAGGGAAAGCCTGTTCACTTATTGAGGCAGCACCAACACTGAATATAGCAGCTTAATCACCTCTTTTGACCAGATGGGCATGCTGTATTTGATACATTCCAGGATAAAGTTTGCCCTCTGGACTGCCCAGGCACACTGCTGACTTTTATTGAGCCTGCTACCCTGAATCCAGGACTGTCAGATCCCTCTCTGCGGGGCTGCTCCTGAGTCCGTGTCCCAGCTTATACTTGTGTCCAGTGTTACTTTCTCCTAGGTTCAGAATCCACCATTTGCTCCTGTCAAAATTCATGGAAGTCATTTCCATTAATCATAGCCCAATGTTCCAAACTATCTAGACCCTTCTTCAAGTCCTCTTGTCCCTGAAGAGGGACAGTGGTACCTCCCAGTTTAGTATTATCAGCAACCTTATTAATGTTGCATTCAACTCCTGTATCCAGATAGATGATAAAAATATTGAACAGACCTTGCCCTAGAACAGTGCCTGAGGAACACCACTGGTGACTGGTCACCAGCCAATGTAGCCTCACTCACTGCAACCCTAAGCTCTGCTGTTCAGTTAACTTCTTCATCCAGTGAACCATGTACCTGCTCTTCCTACAGTTGGACAGCTTGACTAGAAGGATGCTGTCAGGGACAGCATTAAAAAGCCTTACTAAAATCCAGAAAAACTACATCCACTGCTATGTCCATGTGTGACCTTATCACAGAACAATATCAAGTCTAGGTCCAATATTTTCTTTAGACCACATCTTGCTAATAACATACTTAATAAAACCCTTGTTATCTCATGCAACACAGGTCAGTCTCAACCCTAACTAAGACTGGCCTTTCATGTCTTCTCCCTGCACAAATGGACTGCAACTCTGTACTCTTCCTGTGAAGCCTAGCCTTGCTTCTCTTGCTTCCAGAGATCATACAGTTTCTTCTTCCTCTTGAGCTTCACAAGGACTTTCCTGGCCTGCCAAGCTGGTCTTGAGCTCTTCTTGTTTGGCTTATGACACAATGGAATTGACTGCTCCTGTGCTTCTAAAAGGGGTTCTTAAAGACTGACCAGCATTTGTGGACTCCTGAGACCTCAAAAGCATCCTCCCAGGATACTCTGTTAAATAGCTTCCTGAGTAGCGATAGCTTAAAATTTGCTCTACTGCAGTCCAGAGTAGCAGCTCTGCTACCCTGGAAGTGAATGAAAATTTCCTATTTTGGCAGATAGAATGAATCTTTTGCCTAAAATTGACCATATAAGAATAGAAGGGTACTAAGCAAAATCAGTGAGAATGTCCGCAATTGTACGTCAGATGTTATGACAGCATGATTATTCCATTAAAAAAAAAAGACATACACTTTTGTCTGGCAATAAAATGACTATAAAATGAACTGGCAACAGCCCCAGTATGCACTTTTTCTTCTTAGGATTTGGTACTCTCTTGCTAATCAGCACCAAGAGGAAGCTCTGTGCATTTCATAATTGTAAGATATTTCTCCTACTTTTACTACGTAATTTTTTTTATTTATCCATATACTCCTGTGAAAAAGAGTGAGACATATGATAGGTAACTGAAAATGGAAACTCTGCTCAGAAGTCATAGGAGCCAAATTAAAGTGCTGCAAAGATCAGGAAGTAAAGGTCTTTATGGAGCAGAAGTTTTGTTGGGAACAAACAACACCAGCAGGTAAGAACTGTCACTATACACACTTCTTCTGACCAAGGATGGCTTTTTTTCTGCGTGTGTGTATATAACCTTCCAGTGAATTTAAAACTGTAAAGTTTAATACCTGAATGTTACAATTAATTGGATGGTATGACAGTGATTAAAACCACTTTAGTAGTGAGATCTCATTTATATATTACCACTACGGTAATGTGTTCCAAAATCCCTGCTCACTAAGAAAATAAAAGAAAAAAAATTAGGGTGGCAAGATAAACACAAGCTATCTATTTGCAGCTAAGAGGATCTGAAACAGTTTTGCACAAACAGGGTTAGATAAACTATGTTTGAAATAATGTCAACTGAGAAAATTCTTAATAAGGTACCTAAAACATTATTTTATACAAGAAAATTCTCCAAGGTTAATATCAAATAGTAATTTAATTACTACTAAGGAAAACTAAGTGAACAAGAACAATATTGTCCTAATTTTAGTTTGATTATATCTCTTGCCTTAAGATTTGTGTTGCCGTTTTCTTAAATGCAATGGCATTAAATTGAAAAATGGTGTACAGATCAAAATAAGAGTTCATCTATCTTTAAATTTATGCTGTGGGGTTTTGTTCCACCCCATGAAGCCTAGCAAGAATTCAGTGAGCAGTAACATTTAACCTTTAAAATAAATTATCATTGATTTACATTAATATTAAAAATGCCTTTTATATGCAAGCAAGGTACTTGGAATTCAGATTTTAAAAAGTAGTGGAAACACAAAAGAAAAAAAAGTAATTTAAAACCATACTTGCTTTGCAAATTAAGTAAAATGACAAACCCTCTGGCGATGTTGAGTGTATGATATCTTTCTCCATTTAAAAACTATGCTGATATACCATACCTAATAAAATTTGAATACAGATAAGTTTCAATGCAGATTGTTTAAAATACAGAATTGTTTAAAAATATTTTTGTTGGTGAAGTTTGTCCTTAGATTAAGTTTTAGAGTCTTTGCTTTCTTGCTAGTTTTCCCTTGAATACCCTGTACTTTGAGAAAAATGTTCTGGCCCCACTGAAGGTAACGTGAGCTTTTGGAAACAGTGGGAGTTCCTACCCTACAGCTCTGTAATGAGTTCAGTGCAGCTGAAACTCTGCATCTCCCTGAGTCTCAGTGAGGTCAGTGGCACTTCAGGTCAATGCAATGGACCACTAGTACAGAGGATATTTCAAGATAATTCCCAAAACAACGTTCCTGCAGAGAAACTCAGGTATACTTAACTTTAATGCTGACTTCGACAGGACAAAGAATATTTATAAGCTTGCATGACTTTGCTTGAGATTTGGGAGAGAAAATAGATCAACTGTAAGAAACCACTTCCTCCAGGAAACAGAGCCAAAAGGAAGAAAAAACCTGAAGAGCAGGAAGGGATGTCAACCCATGACATTCTGCTTTTGCAATTTATAATCTAAACTTTTTTTTTTTTAAGTAAGAAATGTATATTCAATGACTCTCTTGTTTTTATTACCTATTTAGGCAGACCACACAGACCATACAAACATGTATTTAGTTAAAATCTAATTAAGATGAAAATTATTTAAAGGAGTATGAAGTCTTGAATTCCTAATTCTGAGGTCTCATACCACCACTCCCACAAGAAATAAAATAAAGAAAACCTAACCCAAAATAAACAAACCCCAAGTCACCTGATACATCAAAATGCTTAGTTGTAGATTAAGCTGAAAAGGTAAAAATTGTAGTCGCTTCTGTGTTATGTTTCAAGTTAACTTAAAAGGAGCAATCATTTCACATTAAACTTCTGTCATTTCTGTAAAAACTGAGCATATAAGAGATTAATGTGTTTCAGAACTGCTCTACGAAATATAACCATATTTCTTACACTGTCTTTCATGTTTCGTATCAGTACGTTTAGCACCCTGGCCTAATCATAATTGCTTTTGTATGGAATGTCTTCATACATATTCTAGCATAATGAGTGCATCTTGCCCAAACATGTTGAGGTAGTATGATAGCTAATGATGCTGAGCATCACACTTATTTTTGGCTTCCAAGTGAGATGTATAATTAAAAATTTTCATCTCTTTCAGCCCCCTCTACAGTCAGCTGAGATATTGTCAAGTCCAGATGGTGATACAGTATGTCTATTCTCATTCCCTGGCTGCACGTGTCTTCTGAAGTTAGGTGGTGTGAAGCTCTTCCCTTATCTCTGAGTGGCAGCTTCTTCTGGAAAAGTGTGACTGTAGGTCTATCTTGTGTTTAATATATCAAACAATAAGCAAAATACCTTAATTTGTTAAAGATGGATCATTTTGTCATTATTATTTTTAATTTACTAAGTTGTTTATTTGTGTGTTTGTTTTCTTGTAACAGCTGATTTGACCACAAAGATACCTATGAACAGTTTTGGTTCAGATCTACTAGGAAAGTTTAAGTGGTTTGTTTTTTGGGGTTTTTTTTCTAATTTCAGGACTGTCATTGGTATACCGGTTTCTATGCTTAAAAGAAAAAAAAAAGTATTGTGAACAGCTTTGTTTTTCAGGCTGAGTTTTACATGAGAAATTTCACTGTAAGCCAAAACCAACGCCAACTTGGTGAGGTGTACAGATGTCAGGAGACTCAATACGAGTGTTTTGTAAAATTTTGAGTTTTGTTAAAACAGTAATTTCAAAAAGGCTAACATCCCTGGGACTATCAATATAGTACTCTTCACAGACCTGGAGGCATCCACTAAGAACAATTTAGTTCTTGGGCATTGTTTTTGGATGTTTGAGCATAGCACCTATCATAATATGTCTCTGGTCTAAAGAAATCCATAAGATGCGTATTAGTAAACTATCATTTCTTGTCATGGTCTGAGGGCACAGCCCTTGCAACTTTATTTACACAAGCCTGATCTTGGAAAGGGAAAAATAGCTGCTACACAGAAGGGGTACCAGATTAAAGGACAAAGTTTTAAAAGGAAAAATATTTTTTCTTGAGTGAGACTTTGGTTTGTATTCAACAACTGATTGTAAATTTGGTACATTGTTATAATCACACTATAAAAAATATATAGAATTAGAGTATATCCAAATCCTGAAAAAAATTACCTTTATATTTTAGATATCGAAATTCCTGTAGAAATAAATTAAGCTTCAGAATTTTTTTTTTTATGGTATAATGAGTGAAGTTCATGCTTTCAGAAATGGATTTTTTTTAGGATATAGTTTAAAAAAAAGAGAATGTAGAATTTAAACATGCATAAGCATATATACGTGCTTATTTTCATAAGACAGTGATACTGGAGTTATGCAAACAGAAACCAGTTGATAATTGTGTCCTCTAGGTTCATCATACACTGACACTTATGCAAATAAAACTTCATTCATAAACTTCGATTTACTCCCAATTTATATATGTGCTAGTGAAGAGAGGATCAGACCCGTTGATTTTGTGACAAACTGCTCATGTTAATGGTTCTTTAAAGGTGTTCTGCTTTTAAATGAATGTAAGGGTTGATTGCTTTCCTACTGCATACTCACTGCTTCCTTCTGTCTTTGACCTTTATCTGATAGACAAAATTTCAGGATGACTTGGTAAGAGACTTTTCACAAAAACTTGTACCTGGTATTCTGCAATTTTCCTTTGATTTATATTTCACAGGGAAAAAAATTAAAAGAGAACAAATTAACAAAGAAAGTAGATTAATGATATCATTTATATATATATGTATTTTCAATCAGCTTCTATACATGCACACGTAAAAATGACAAAAACGGATAAATGGGAAGTGTTTTATTAATTCAGTAAAACTTGTTTTATTTGATGGATCAATTTCGCCTGAGGATTATAAATCTCTGTCATTGCACTGGTTTCTGAAAAAACAAAAAAGATAAAAAGCCTAATCTCTTGTCTGATTTGCACAATATACATCGGATATATTAACAGTATAGGCAAGGGAAGATGATTTTCAAAGCTGACTAGTGGTTTTATAGCTGTACATTTTGAAATTTGTAATCTCGTTCATAGAATTGGGGTTTATATCATGCAGAGTGTTATGATAACCTGGAGTTTGTCAGGAGATTCACAGAAAGAATCGGAAAGTGCATAATGCCCATGCAATGCAAAATCTCTTACTGGTAGGAAAAATTAAGGACTCCAGTTTCAGGCTTGTCTGCCTATGACAATATGCAAGTCACCACTCATCTGCAAGTCTGTCCATCTCTCTCAAAGACTTCTGATCACCTACCTCCCCTGTACTTAGACTAAGTTATTTGTTCCTCTGTTCAATTAGCTTCAACCTCTATGAATGAATTGCCATTAATTTTACAGTCTTGTTTTTTACAACTTGCCCTTAAAAGTCAGGAGAAAATATTCCTTAGAATCCCTGCATATTTTCCCTTTTTCCTTTCAATATATTAAAGAGTAATATTTTTTTACCTTTGCCCAAACCACTATGAATCTTTGTACATTTAAATACACAATATCTGTTGTTGCTGCTTTTTTAAAGAATTGCCAATGGGTTTGTGTAATTGATGGCCACTGGGGGTCTTTTGTAGTGGTGCCTTTTGTTTGCGTTGATATTGCATATTCAGTTTGCGTTTTGTATCCCAGTTGGTTCGTTCCATGTACCCCCTTCCTATATCCCCCGATGATATGTCCCCTGGTTGTTCCTCCCTCGAGGTGTGTCCCTTGCCTTCCCCCCTCCCTGGGAGGCATGTCTGTCATCTCGGTACCCAGCCTAGCTTCTAGAAAGTCCTAGGCTGGGCGTCGAGTGGTTGGCTGTGTCTCCCGGAAGTCCCCCCCCTCTCCTGAGAATTGGTTCCCAGGAGTGTCTTTCATTCCTTAAGCCATCCCCTGAACCTACCCCACTGGTCCTTCCTCACCTCCAGTCCCTTTCTCCACCCCCCCCACCCCCCTTTATAAGAGTGTGTTCGCGCACTGTTCAGGGCTCAGCGGAGACATATTCCCCAGGGTGAGGGGGCCCAGCCAGGGTCCCCAATAAACTTGGTCGGCAATCCTCTCTCAGAGTCCTCTCTTCTTTCTCGCCATTGTTGTATGCCTGCTGGTGTGCTTAGCACAGGAGTGGATCCAAAGGAGCGAGGAAAAGAAGCCCACGGGATCGGCGGAGTCTGTCCTCAGACTAAGCCGTACCCGTCCCGGTGTCAGCGGGGACAGGGAGCCGGATCACCGGAGGGACAGCTCCGGGTGTAAACGCACCCCGCGACAGTCCTTGGTCTGACCTGGGATGCCACGACTTTCCCAGAGAGAGGTCCCACAAGAGACAGCTTTCTAGGAGTCTTGGGCAATCCCCCGGCCGCCAGAAACCTCAGCAAAGGGACAGCCTTAGCAGCTGTCCCAATCAGCTCTTAGCAGGGATTTCAGTTCAGCGATTTCAGCTCTGCACTGCGAGGTAACCCCAGGCCGACTCAGGGACAGAGAGAAAGGAGCGTCGGGTGGCGTTTCCACAGAGGTAGCCTTTGTTGTCCAGCACTCTGAGAAGGGGGCCAAGAACAACAGCTTCCCCCTCAACTGGGGAGAAGCTGTGGTTTCTATGGGGGAAAGCGAGGGTGGTACCAAAGAGGAAAAACCAATGGTCTACAAGGAATTTACATGGGCTCCAAATCATGGTGGGATCTCACCCTGACCAGGGAGGACTGCTCCTTCCAAGTGATATTGCTCCAGGGGATGGTTGAGATAAGCTTGTCACAGCCCATTCAAGGGACATCTCTCCAAGGAAGACCTGGCAAGCCTATCCTCCTCCACAGATTAGATTTTTTTTTTTGCAAGAACATAGTTTTGCATTGTAAATCTACTATGAATTCTCACTATGAATCAGTGTATAAGATAATTAAAGGTTAACCCCCTTATCCAAGAAATAAATCAAGTCTTTTAAATATAAATGCTCCATAGAAAATTACCAAGGAACATTTGAAATACATCATTTATAGTGGAAAAAGGTATAACTGTATTTAAACTTAGTAACTTGAATGCAGTACACATAGGATATATTGACTTGTTCAGCATAATGCAAGAAATGCTTTGCATGATTATCTATGACTGAGATCTGCTGCTGAATTCCTAACACAATGAGTGCAAGATTTAAAGAAATTAAGTAAATAAATATTAAAGATGATGTGAACAGAACAAAAATCAGAGGTTACTGCAAGAGGAAAGACATATATTGGAATAGATGCACAGCAGCCATCGGAACTGACACAATAGCAATAAATATTCATCATTTAAGGCAGATGTGCTACAAGTCACATTAGTCTTTGGGAACCCTAAAGAATAGTGTAGTCATTTAAAACTAATACTGATCCTCATGTGAACACTTCAGACTAACAAACCAATACACCTAAGAACATAAACTTTGCCCCACTGAAAAGAGGTGGTACTTTATCGTACTTTGGTGGTACTTTGGTTGAGTGGTACTTTAATGGAAGGATGAAGAAGTACAGGTATATCTGCATATCTATGGCTTTTATATAGTTTCAGAGTGTTTAGAAGTCATGGCAGTACAGGGTGGTAAAAGTAATTTTTAAATAGTATAGTATTCAAAATTGTTTTGGTGTGAAGGAGCTGTTCTGCTATATCTCACTATGAAAATTGACACTGAACTTTCTTTTTTTCCAGTTACTTTTAAATTAGTTCAATAAATTCAATTTTTTTTTTAATTTTAATGCATTTTTTCTTTTGTGTGGTTTTTTTTTTTTTTTATTTTTTCCTTTTTCCTTTTTTTTCCCCTGCATGTTGTTTTCTAAACTTTTCGAGGAGGTGTGTTCCTGTATCTACAGTGAGTCTTGGCTTTTATTTTCCTTCAGACCTGCTCCTTCATTTCAGTCCAACTTTTAAAGCATTTGCATGTTCTTTACCCATTCAGCACAGAAATATTTTGCTCTCGCTTCAGAATTTTAATCTTCAGAAATTTAAACTTCAGAAATTTAATCTTCTCTGCCCTTTGTATTGACCAATTTCTCTTCTTCCACTCAACCTTACAGAAGCACAGAATCACAGAATTTTAAGGGTTCAAAGGGAGTTCTGGAGATTATCCAAGAAGCAATACAGGGTCACCTACAGCAGGTTACACAGGAACACATCCATGTGGGTTTTGTGTGTCTCCAGAGAGGGAAACTCCACAACCTCCCTGGGAAGCCTGTTCCAGTGCTCTGCCAGCCTCAACATAAAGAAGTTCTTCCTTATGCTGAGTTGAAACTTCTTGTGTTTAAGTTTATGGCCATTGGTCTTTGTCCTGTCACTGGGCACCACTGAAAAGAGTCTGTCACTGTCTTCTTGACACCCACCTTTGAGATGTTTATATGNCTTGTGTTTAAGTTTATGGCCATTGGTCTTTGTCCTGTCACTGGGCACCACTGAAAAGAGTCTGTCACTGTCTTCTTGACACCCACCTTTGAGATGTTTATATGTATTGATGAGATTCCCTCTCAGTCTTCTCTTCTCTAAACTGTTCCAGGTCCTGCAGTCTCTTCTCACAAGAGAGATGCTCCAGAACGCTCATCATCTTTATTTATTTCCACTGTACCCTCTTCTGTCGTTCCTTGTCTTTCTTGTACTGAGGAGCCCAGAACTGCACACAGCACTGCATATGTAGCTGCACTGGGGCCGAGTAGAGGGGGAGGATCACCTCTCTTAATCTGCTAATCGCATTCTTTCAGATGCATCTCTGGATACCATTGGCTCTCCTGCTACAGGGGCACAGTGCAAGCTCATGGTCAACTTGTCATCCACCAAGACCCCCCATTCTCTCTCCACAGATCTGCTCCCTAGTAGATCAGTCCCCAACTCTTGGTGGTATTTGGGGTTATTCCTCAGTAACTACACTTGCCTTTGTTGAACCCCATTAGGTTTCTCTCTGCTCAGTTCTTCAGCCTTTCAAGGTCCTGTTGAATGCCAGCACAGCCTTCAGATGTACCAGCTGCTCCCCCAGTTTCATATTATTATCAAACTTGCTGAGGGTGCATTCTGTCCTTTCATCCAGGTCATTGATAAACCAGTTGAATAAGACTGGACCCAGTAATGATCCCTAAGAACGCCACTGACTACAGGCCTCCAACTGGATTCTACTCCACTGATCATGACCCTCTGAGCTTTGTCATTCAGCCTGTTCTTGATACACCTTGCTGCCCATTCATCTAATACACATTTCCTTGGCTTACCTATGAGGATGTTGTGGGGGACAGTGCAAAAGCCTTCCTGAAGCTGATGTAGACAACAACCACTGCTCTCCCCTCACTCACTCGTCTAGCCATGTTATTATAGAAGGCCATTAGATTGGTCAAGCATGATTTCCCCTTGGGGAATCCATGCTGACTACTCCTGATGACCTTATTATCTTCTGCATGCTTGGTGATTACCTCCAGAATGACGTGTTCCATCACTTTTCCAGGGGTGGAGGTGAGGCTGACTGGCCAGTAGTTTCCTGGATCCTCCTTCTTATTTACATATATTGCTGACCAGAAGTGATTAATGGAGTTCCTACTCTAGAAGTTTACTGTTGTAGTCTGATTTTTCTTTCAGTCTTCACTGAACATGCTTGTAATGACCAAATCCTAGTCTTTCCCCAACCACTATCTCTAAACCTTATTCCATGCAAATGTATTCTTAAATTTTTTTCTAAAATACTGATGCTAAGACTGGCAAGTCAAGACCAATCTGTTATATTAATTTTCCTGGGGGTTTTTTTGTGAAAAACCTTTAGATTTGTGGTTGAAATAAGTAATAAATTTTAGATATTATATATGATTATTCTACATGAAGTGCCATAAAAAAAATCCTGCAAGTTAACTAATTACTGCATTTCTTTCACCATGGCATAAAGAAACCATAAATGTGCGTTGCTTTAGAAAACTTACTCAAGTACCATACTCCTGTGGGGAAATGTGTGACCACTGTGTATTTGTGTGTACGAGACAAAGAGAAATTCTGGAATATATTTTTATAGAGATAGGGGAAGAGTGCTTTTTTGTTGTTGTTTCACGTAATCATATTTCCAGTTCTATCTTGAAATCTTCTATCAGTATCTCAAATATTTTAAAATTAAAGAAATTTGAGGAACAATGATGTGTTATTATTATCCTCTGAAACTGAGATGGGCTAGTAGAATTATGTATAAAATTTTTTCCTGTTTATTATTTACATAAATATGCTTCAGATATGTTAACAAGCAGATAAAGAGGCAGAGGGATATGTATATATTCTCCTATGTGGAATCATCAAGACAAAAAACACTAGAAGTATGCTAACTCTGTCAGTCAAGTGTAAGCCCAAATATACTGTTATGTCTGGAGTACACAGACAACTATTTTAGAATGATTTCCTGTCATTTAGGTCAGAAAAATATCTCCAAGGTGGGTGGCTTATAGACTTTCTCCACACATTTGATGTTTGACCGCAGTCAGCCTATCAATCAAAAATGTTACCATAAAATAAGGACAATATAGATGTTAGGTTATGTGACACAATGCTCATCTCCACACACAGAAAGGAGGTAGTCAAAATCAGAGACAAGAAACATAGGGAAAGAACAAAGGAGAGAAACAAAGAAGAACCTGAAAATTCCATAAGCCATTACAAGAAAGTGATTAGACAGCGAAAGGCAGATCTCCACACAGACATGCACAGTTGCAGAGAAGAGCAGAAGCAGAGGGCAGCGGGAGAGCCTCGGTGCCCCTGACTGAGACACAAGACCATATCCTGGACCCGCAGTGCTGTCACAGAGAGCAGCAGCCCCACAAGTCAAGTGAAACCCAGTGAGTCACTGGGGCAAGACCCATACTGAGGAGTCTCTGCCTTTGGGGTATGACTTGGGGTATGGCATTTATTATGATGTGCCAGGGAAGGGCATTATGACATTAGGCAAGACCTGTTACAGCATATTTATAGGTAAGATAAGGTAAGGAAAGGGAGGAATTAAAGTGGATGGGGAGGAACAAATGTGGGATAATAAAGGTACAAGGGGATAAAAAGGTCTGGCCATCTGTAAACAGTTCTGGTGAGAATGCTTGTTTGACCGTGCCCTGCTGTTGGAACGCCTGCCCCTGCCATTGCTCCGGCCTTTAAATCGCGAACTCAAGCGAAATCCTGCCCTGGTTAGTGCAGTCTGCTCGGTCTTCTAATTAAACACCATTTCTAACTCACTTACTGAGACAAGTCTCTCTCAGATTCACACAGATTCACAGAATGTCTGGGTTGGAGGAGACCTTCAAGGTCATCGAGTCCAACCCGTGCCCTAACATCTCAACTAAATCATCGCACTGAGTGCCATATCCAGTCTTTTTTTAAACACATCCAGGGATGGTGACTCCACCACCTCCCCAGGCAGACCATTCCAGTATTTTATCACTCTTTCCGTGAAAAACTTCTTTCTAATATCCAACCTGTACTTCCCCTGATGCAGCTTTAGACCATGTCCTCTTGTTCTGTCAGTTGCTGCCTGGAGAAAGAGACCAGCCCCTGCCTGACTACAACCACCTTTCAGGAAGTTGCACTTCTGTATATATGGGGGCTGGAGTGGGTCCGAGGGACCAGTCTGTTGTGTGTCTAAGGTGCCAGCAGCTGCAGTGAGTGTGGGTTCAGAAATCAGGGTGTGATAATTAGCAGAGATCAAGCAGGCAATTCAGCAAAAACGTGACATGGCCTGGGAGCCAGAGATGTAAGTATGTTTCTTGGAATGAAGCACCTGGACAACAAGGAGCACAGCAGATTCTTCAGTACAACTGCCAGAGAGACAATGGAATCTGGTTGTAGACGGAGAAACCTGTTCACATGTGTGTGTAAATTGTAAACTCCCTAAAAACACTACAACAGCCTGTCTTTTTTAAGACATGTTCCTTTAAATGCTTTAAGTTCCTCTTGACAATTGTGGAGAGAGATAATCCTCTGTCAAGATAAACCACAAGAACATGTTTCCTTTGGGCAGATCATCTGACTTAAATTTGGAGGACCACATCTAGTAAACTCCCTAAGGATGTTTTCACCACAGCTACTTGTAATGTGGTTAGATTTAGAATACATGAAGCATTAAGGCAGTATGAGTTTCAGAGTATTATAAAATGCAGGGGGAAAAAACGCAGTAGCTTTATCTGATACAAACAGAATTTGCAATGATGATAAAACATCCTAGAAATATCAATTAATGATGAGTCCCTCTTTCAGAGTCAAAAATTTATCAGACCCTAAGTGAATTGTTGGTATGAATTTAGCTTTCTATATTCCAGATGAATATTTTAATCATCAAGATATGACTTCAAGCTCTCTAGAGTAAAATTCATGCTTAACTGTTTTATAGACATTCCAGTAGACAGAAGAAACTGAAACAAAGGTTGGCTAGTGGCTAGGGAGTAGGAATGAACCTTACTGAGAAAGAGAAAAATCCTTCATCTGCAGGACAGTATCCATTCTGGGTTGATTATGACTTTTTATCTTATTTTATGA